>MJUU01002634.1:0-19418 GCA_002080025.1 Modiolus philippinarum | reverse complement strand
AAAAACCGACCTGATAGATCTGAACGTATCTGTCAGTATTGTGCAATGGGGAAAATCGAAAATGAAGAACATTTTATATTAGAATGTCCATTATATAGTGAAGCAAGAAATATTTTTTTTTCGAAAAGATTAAAGATAATTGTGAAAATTTTGGGGATATGAATTTATCTTGTAAATTTATTTGGCTATTTACAAATGAAAATTTATCTTTCTTGAAACAGTTTGGTACATTCATTAACAATTGTCTTAACGTGAGAAGGTTTGGCCCTATCGGATTTACTATTCAGTTATAGAAGTATTGTTATTATATGTCAGTATATATTATGAATATTCAATGTTTGTTTGGCTCTGAACCTGCCGTAAAACATGACTTATATAACATGTTTTCTTTTCTTATTGTTATATATGTTTTCTTTTCTTATTGTAATCACTTAATCATTGTTATTTTGTTTAGCTCTTTGCCTGTTATGGGCCCATGATTGGTGAATAAATAAATATTCTTCTTCTATTCATTTGACGTCTGATAAATGAATAGCAGGAGGCACTCACCCTGTCTCACAACTCAAGGATTTTCACAGTTGAATCTATGAAAGTGATTTCGTGCCTTGATCATTGGTATTTTTACTACGATTTCATTTAATGTAATCAGATATACTGCATAAATTCCGTTTTTTCTTAATCAAGGATCAAATTCCTGAAAAGCCCCTACCTGCATTATTAAAAACCTCAATTTGACATGGACCATAACAAGTCATTTATTCAGAAAGAGGACTCTCAAGTCAAGATAATAATGTAAGGAAAATGAAGCCCTATAAGATAACATTTTTAATGGCTTACTCTGTAACGAATCAGCACATCTTTGAGATAGAATACAAAACTATCATGACTATAATATAAATAAATTTATGATATGACTTCTAATCTTTAAACAAGGCCTTGGAGTCTTCAGACATGATGTTAATATGTGTTATTACAGCTATCCAGGGAAATCGAAGTAATTAACCTAACAATAAGATGACAGATAAGTATTATCTATTGATTTTTCACACAATACATCGATGCAATATTACACACACATATTAATAATATCTGCAAATGTTTTAATTGGTGAAACTCATAAAATTCCAATGGTAGATGCAATATAACTTCCTTGTCAATCATATGTGTTCTATCGAGTATGAGCAAAACCAATTCGTTCACAAAAAAACCTTAATGTGTTTCTGAGCGACGTGGTCCAGGCTATACCACAAAAACGTACCTTTTAAACAAACTATGCGCTTTGAGTTGGTCCCTTATTTTATGGGTTTTTTTTTGCATTCACATTTTCAATTATTGATTTACATTTCTCCTTATGTCTGGCTATAAAAATTAATTAAACCATGGCCGTATAGTAAATATCTTTGTAGTCTGCTAGTGTGTGATCATTGGTTCGTGACAAACCTGTATGATTGTTGGAGCAATAAAAGCCAATTGTCAATAATATAAACAAAGTAAAAAGATTGAACAGAAACGGTTCGGAACAAGCGTGTTGACATTCTGCTTTGCATTGGCATCAGTTATTGTAATGACAAAGATAACAGTGATAAACGTCGATTACTTCCTGCAATTTATTTTGCCATGTCACAAACGTCTCCTTTATTTTCATTGTCGTTGTCAGAAATAAAAAACCTTAACGTAAAATGTCATTCTATCTGACGTCTTTCTACGTTTTATTGATAACCAACTTACGTAATCTTGTTATCAAGATGGGAATTAAATTTCTCAATTATTCACTGAAACACAAAACTTAATTTGATATAACTGCATACACTTTGGGACATGCAGAGATATATCGAATCAATTAAAATCTATCTAAAAGGATTGAAATTAACCCAAATTCTGCTAGTTGATCTCACGTTAATCAGTCACACTACATCTGATGAGCATACTTTCTTAACATTTGACAAAAGTATTGTTTCAAAGTGAGTCTTAGTTTTCACATTAAGCATGCAGGTTAATTTTGAACTTTTGTGAATAAGAGTCTCCGTTCATGAAATTGCTATACAAGAACAATTAGACATGAGGTACAGAAACTCACTTCAGTCCCAAAGTTCTGCAATTACTGTTAACATTTGCTTTCATATGTAGTTACATTTTGAATTTATGTTTCAGACAAGTTTCAGCTTTGCTGATAGATTATGTATTTTTTAAATGTTGTATACGACAGTATGGAGGCTCAGCTTTGATAGAAATGGTGTAGATCTCATTCCTACGTTTTGGAGATGATATTGTGCCATCATAGTGTCAGATAATCATTACTGCAACATCTTATAAAAACCTGTCAGACGTATTGATACAATAAAGATTTTTTTCTGTTGGGAGAAGTGTTTAATTATTGCACCCATTCAAGAGTTTCCGCAGAGTTAATACTGCCAATCGTGTATACTCTCACCCCTGTCCGCTCATGCTTGTATCAATAATCTGAACAAATCGATAACAAGACAGAAAGCATTCTATCTAGATTAGAAAAGAAAAGCTATAAATATAACAGTAATAATATCACTCTTTATTTTGTCAGATTTTGTTCACTTCGCCTCGAAGACTGTTTAAATTAAGCCATATACAATCAGGAAAGATAATGTTATATAATACTTGTTTCCAATATGACGAAAATGAAAAATACGTGAAAATATCTATTTGTTGAATGAGTAAGTGATTGCATGTTTATTTGATTGAGTGCAAGTATGTGTTTTTTTTTCTATTTTAATGAAAATCAAATAACATGTATCACATAGATATATACCCAAATGAAGTGATATACGCTTATTATGATAAACGACTAGGTAAACTTGAAGTAAAATTAGACAACTTCATCAAATAAGCATGGATTTTTTTTTCGTCGATTTCTCAAATGTATATCGAATTCTTATTATTGTTAATAATGAAGATCAACAAATTGATTTTTATGTACTTTACTTATATTGTAAATGTAAAGCATCATAAAATGTGAATGAACAGGAAATAAATAACATGGATCCGGATTTTAATAGAAGGCGGTGGTCAACATTTTAAAGTTCATATTTTACGAAAGGATATGGAGTAAATGAACATGAGACCATAACACATAACTCCAACTGCAATAAATTTTAATGAACTGTATGGCCATTTTCGGAAATAATTCCACATAGTATATATAATACTCTTTTTTACGTAATACAGTGAATATTTTGATTATGTATATTCTGATAGATTAAAAAAAACTAATGAATAATATAAATATATGCAGGTATGCCATAGATGTATTACGTTCAGTATCTAACTCGACATTTACGAAACTATTTCCTAAAAAGGCAAGGAAAAGAAGAATTAAAGTCGCAATTCAGCAAAAATCGAAGGTTTGTAAACAGTAATTATAAAGTCAAACCGTATATATTGTACAGTGTGTTTCAATCCTTACGGAAATTTTGATGTAACATAAAATGTAGCGTTAAGATGTTGACAAAAACAATACAAAAGACATTCCAGAAAGCATCTTATCTTCAAAATTAAAGTGAGAACTACGCATGATAAATGTTTTATTTATTTCTTGACTTATCGGGAATTCAGTCTAATGAAGACACATAGAGTGTAAGTTGGATATGCCTCTATAACAAATGAAAACAAGAAAACTGCTCTCAAGTAAACATATTAATTCCATTTTTAGTACTCACATAATTTAATCTCGCTAAACCCTCCACTTGTTCATCAAATGCAAGATTAAAGTGCCTGGGGGAAGGACTAACATGGAAAAATAAAATACCACATTGCCATTATCTTCCCTAGAAATGTTTTTTTTTTATTTACTGAAAAGGTAAATTAATCAAGAAGAAATTGATGATGTCCTTCAATAAAGTAATTCCTTCTCTATTGTCTTGGCTTAAAAGCATTCAAACATAATATTACTGAAATCACCAGAATAAATAAAATGTTTGTCTTAAGTAATTAGATAAATTTCTGGTAACTGTAGAGGCAGTTCATAAATTTGAGAAGTCAACGTAAAGATACAAAGACTTGCCATTTAACATTAAAAATGTGGATTAAGAAGACACAGACTTATATCATTTTTTAAAGATTTGATTAGATGACAGAAAACAAATATTGTTTTATTCCAAAAAATCAAACGGCCAATACAGATTCCGAAAAATATGGACAGCAGAGGAAAAAACCCAAAAAATCAAGTACAATAGAACCAATTTTATTCCAAATGAACATAGAATTTGGCCTTAACATTTATGACTAAATTGTACATCCACATAACACACTTCAGGTTTAAGCTCATATACAAATTTGTACATTGTTGTTTGAAATAATGTAAGATTTTATGCGACATACAAGACTCATTAGTAATGGTTTAAACTCTATTTTCTTGTTTTATGTCCAGTGAAGATTTTGTGGATTCAAAGGATTTTTTCGTCAACATTTTAATACAGCATATTTCAATAAAATTTCAAGCTTTATCAATTTGACAGACATTACTGAAGGCAAACAGGAAGACAGGTGTATGATATTTTTCTACTAGTTCTCCCATTGTCACCATTTAAGGTTAATATTGGATTAAACATAACAATGAGGAAAATGGACCAACGCCCAATCTTACGAGGTGGCTGAAATATGGAAACATTGACTGAATAAGTTTAGAAAGAATATACAATTTAATATCTTAGATTCTTAGAGAACATAATTAGAGATTTTTCTAACATTATCACATAGAACCACATTCTACAAACTATTGGCTGAGAAAAAAATTTTCACAAGTGGAATAGGGTCTGAATAATAAGTAAAGGCCGCAAGATAAGTTAACATTACATAGTTCATATAATTGCACTGTCGGTGCATAAAAATGAAATTCGTCATTTTTGTATCTATTTCATTAGTGAAAACGCAAATCTTTACATTAAATTCTTTCAACGTGACAGGATTTAATTCTGAAGATAGTCTATATGGAACAAAGTACAACAATCATGCATCAAATATGTATTCTGCTTACACTTGGTATTACAAAATGTGTTCAACGTAAAACTGAATATTGACAGCCGACGGTCTGAACAGATATGATTGATCAATTCTTTTGCATATCAACTTGACTGTTTCTAATTCCTTACAAATATGTTATGTGATCAGCTGTGAAAGGCATTTTTCTCAATATAGAATGACATTTTGAAATGAATATTACCATTAATTTAGTTTCCATTAATCAATTTATCTTTTCTTGACATTTTAAATACATCATTGGAGTATTAAATGACCTATTGTTGAAAAATTGCACAAATATGTTAGTACCATATTTATTGCGATTACCCTAAATAAAAATTTATGTGGTTCTTATCTATTTCTGAGTTATGGCTCTTTTCATTTATCTATTTGGATGCAACACGAGTATGGTAGGTTTGTAAATCTGCACAGTTATGTAAATCTGCACAGTTATGTATCAAAGGGTACGTTTTCAGTTTGTGTCCGCTTTGAACAATCGAAATACTCTCGACACCATTAATAATATCTATACTGTATACTTGAAAACAACCTTTTTGCTGCTAAGATTATTTCAAAACACGTTCGAAACCATGCCTATGCTACCGACAAGGAAAACAACATACTGCAATTGAAGAATACCATCATCATTATCATTTAAAAATAAAGCTCGTACGTTTCATACATATAACGCATTCTGTTACATCTGTTTTGCCAATAGTTTGCTTAATGGTTTAATCGTTACTGCCTGTAAATTGCAATCTGTTACACTTAAATGACTCATGGTCTAAAAGCTTATATATAGAATGATGGAAGTTTTGTTTTTGATACAAGGAAATATTGGCGAACATTAATGGACGAGCTCCTTGTGGGCGAGTCCATTATTGGAGACAATATTTCTTGTATCAAAAACAAAACTTCTATTATTCTTTTTGTCGGTAATTAACAAAAGCATTTAATAGAACAAATTTTGAAAATGAATGTTAATTTTCAACAAATCGTGAAATTGACTTGTATTGATTTGTGAAAGAATTTGTACGATCCGGTAAGAGTCTCTATAGATGTATATTTCTTTGTTTCATTGATTCTGATTGACAATGTAGGCGTGGCCTAAGATACTTCTTGCCAATATTTTTTCGTATTCGGGCAGTAGCAAATACTGAAAAATATTTGCTTCGTGAAATCATTCGAAACTCATACAATTACCGATAAACAGCATTATTTGTTGATTTCTATACATTTTTTCCTTATTTTCATATTTTTCCTAAGCTTTTCAGTGGTAGTTGTAATCTATTTCTTTGACATATCTATCAGATGACCTTTTCACAGATAAATCAGTTATCATTTGGAATATGATGGATTCATTACACACTATTGATTATTTTTACAAGAAACTATACTTTGTTTCAAAGACGTTCCTGATGAATAATGACATTTAAGACATTTTCTCACTTAGGTGATTGTCAGTTAGTTAGACATTTTTTTATATCATTGTTAGTTTGTCCCTTCAGCAAAACGCTTAGCAAAAGACCAATCCGACGAGTTCATAAGATAAAACATCTCAGATCATACAGCATAACAGACATAGCCATTACAGAACCGAAACAAACAGGAAAAACACAAAATAAATTATAAAGCCCCACGAAATATGTACATCATAATTTTCTGGATTTGTCCATGGTGTTTCTATATAAGCCCCATGTGTATTGTATGTGTCGTGTGTGTCTGTCTGTTTATTTTTGAGAGGTGTTTTTATATATTTAAATGTGTGAAGTGCCAAAAGCAATTGTTCAATTATTGTATATTTCAACAATCAAATATTCACCATAATAAAGTATATTTTCATTTTCAACATCAAATATGTTTTCGGGTTTTTTTTGCGTGGTCATGCTGATAAAAAAACTTCAAATTGTTAAAAACATAACAGCAATAAATTTTAATTGATTAAGTTAACTTTGAATTTGTCAGAGACAGTTTTCTTACACTCTCATCATATAATTGTCATAAAAACTAGGGATTTAATTTTGTAATTGTTTAAAGCAGAGAAAAACGGATAATAAAACTGAATTTAGAACTCTTATGGGGCTAGGATATCAGTCTTGTGTCAATTGAGTAATTGCAATTGCAATTTTATGTGTATAATCAATTAATTTATAAACCAGTATCATATCTGACTTGGTTTTATCACATAATAAAAACAAGTTGTTTGTCCATAAAACATGCTGCAAAGCTTTTTCCTTAATCTAAATTATTGTATTTCGTTTAATTTTTATATACATTTTCAAGTCAGTTACATGCATTAAGAGTACATTTATTAATAGTAAATTCATTTGCCAATTGATTGTGCCTTTTGTCCCAGTAGGGATGAATAGGATAAGTAAGTAATTTCATATGTCAATACAATGGTCCAAGTTGTGATTATGAAGTTATCTGATAATCCTTTCTGAAAGGTTTTACAACGTAATTAAATAAATAAATAAAACAACAACCAGATAAGAATCAATTCTCTCAAAAACATAAACCAATGTTGACAAGATTTGAAAGGGCCACTCTCTGCATAAAAAAAAACTTCATGCTGTTTTAATTTATTGAAAGCGTTTCAGACAAAATTTAGTAAAATATTTCCGCCAGTTCTACTTTAAGACGAGCAACAGGGCGAGTTACAGAAATGAAATCTGACGGAAATGTGCAAATTCCACCGACTCATTCAGTGATCAAACGCTCGATTTTGAGTGAAATAGTATAAGCCTACGAATCAGTACAAACAGTAGAAAAGATTCTATTTAATATGAGTACATATGAGTAGTCGAAGACGTTAAAAACTAATGTCGGTTATGACGGCTGCCAATAGTATTTCAGTTACATGAAAATTTGGCGGTAAAAGATGAAAAGGTCGTACATGAAAATGCTAAACGAGTAAGTGTATTTCTGATATCATTACATTTGGACAATTCAGACAATAGGGTATGTATAAGTCTCGTCATGTGACACCGAGAATTCACGATAAAATCGAAATTTGAAAATTCTCCCGCCAAAAGATGACGTTTTAGGATTATGACGTTTATTTTTTTTACGTCATATATTATCGTGCAAAATGCATCTTCTTTCGAGTACAAATGTTGTACCTGGAAGTTTCAAAATTCAACGAGACTTACAGACCCTATTAAGACTAAAAACCTGTATCTTATTGATGCATGTTTCAATGTTTGATATAAATGTTCATGTTTTATTCAAACGTGATTTGTTCTAACACTTTTTCTAATCTTCTGTCTGGTTTCATTGACATATACATTGTTATGGATGTCATGTTATGTAAAAAGCATAAAGATGTTAACTGATTTATGATAATTAAAGTGTTCATCCTACTGCCTTTAAAGAAGTTATACATGACATTGGATATTAGACATTTATGAATTATTAGTAGTAGATAAAGCATTTCCTTTTCTTTCGAGACCTGCCGAGGAAGATAAGAAAGGGCTTAATCTTATTTATATACCAGCGATTTATCTTGTATAAAATTATCTTCCTTAAAAGCTGTTATTACCCTTTCCCGTGAAGTAGAAATTGTGACACAATGATTACCTATGATGACGTTCATTTGTGTAAACTGTATTTTCTGTAATGTGTTCAGAAAGTAAAAGCGTAAGTCGTAAAACATAAGGAAGTAAGAGAAATTTAAAGACAAATAACCCTCTATAATGTGACACTTTTTCTGACAAGAATCTGCTTTTTTATAAAATAGTAAGTGGATAATGAGTACTAGATAAAGCACTTCTTAATCTCGGAGGCCTCACTGAGGATTGATCAAGAAGCGCTTAACGTTGTTTATATTCGAGTACTTCATCTGTATCTCTCTGAAAAAGCTGTAACAAACCATTGTCTATGTTGGCATTACTTTGTATAAAAAATAATTTGTGTAGAAGGTAAACCATTTTCGTGAAAAGATTTTTAAAAAGTATGAATGAAGAGTAATATCCTGTTTGATGACATTTTTTTTTTTTTTTTTGGCTTTTTGCTGCCAAGAATCTGCCTATTTTTCAGGTAAAAGTTTTAACTGGACCACGAATACTTTTAATGCTATATGTTGAAATACGGAATTTTAAAGTACAAAGATTACGTTATTTACGCCACTGTTGCTTCGCTTTACTATTGTATCCCACGTGTTCAAAGCTGACCTCCTGTGATATTGGGTTTATGCCTAGGATTGGTCCTTCTTCATATATGAAAATTCAAAAATACCAAAGTTGCATAATTAACAGTTAATTTCGTTATGCTGTACACGTATTTCAAGGAGTAACCTCTCATCAGCAGCATTAAAATCGAATAATATGGAAAGCCATAATCCAAAAGTAGTCACCAAGAAGTACTCACTACCAAAAATAGCGAAACAGGAGGCCAAATTCAGTACCAAGGACATCCACCGAGTGCAATGCACGGAATGAAGCTCGGTATTTTTAAGGGGTTAGAATTTTGAAAAAACAGTAAATTTCTAGAAAACACGATGTAAATTTTTCATGTCAGACTAATACTGAAGTTGACATAAACGGACGCTGATACGAAATTCTGAACAATTGTATATCTGGGAACATTGCTTCCTCTAAATTAAATTAAGAATCACAAGTGACTTGTACATCTATTACAAGAACTATTAGGAGGAATTGGAGTCGTTCGAGACAACAATTGAACAATAAATTATTTGAGATGCCTTAACGAAAGTATAAGTTGCATTTGGCTATTTGCAAACTTCAAAAAGTAGTAAAGCATTAAATTAAAAGTACTGCAAACAATGAAACTGCCCTTATTTATGTGAATTAATTATCCCGCTTTGAGCTCATCAAATCTCTTTTTACAGGTGAATTTTACAAAATATTTTTCTGAATGTTTCCGTTAACAGTATAGAATTACAATTCACTCATCACCATGATGCATTTTCACTGATATACTTAATTAGGGACCGACCATTTAACCTGAAGGAGGGGGGTATGTTTTTTTTTTTTGGACCGAAAACTTTTTTCGCGCTTCGCGCGAAACAATTTATTTATTTTTTTCACGTGTATCAACAAAATATATTTTTTTTTTCAAAATTAACATTATTTTGGGGCAGAAAGCCTCCGTCAGAAATTTTTTTTCATCATTTTGGCAGCCAAAATATTTTTTTTTCACATAAAATCGGCTCCAGGTTATTATTTTAGAAAAAAAAAAACATAGCCCCCGTTCAAGTTAAATGGTCGGTCCCTTAGTGATCCTTTGTAAATAGGAAAAATGAAAGGATATGGAGTTAATGTACATGTGACAAAAAGGCACACGATACATAGAGAACTCCAGTTTAACAAGGACATGGCTTTTATTCCTGTCTACATCTTGATGTCGCCTGAGGGTCTTTTTCTATTTGATTGGTTTGATACCTCAGTTTTTATAGGGGTTCACACTGCTAGTACTTTAGTTTTGTGACGTTCTTGTTCATTTTTGTTTATTTGTTTTGTCTTTGTCATACTGTCTCAATTCGTGTTGCAGTGAATTGCCGTGATTTTGGATGTATGATTTTAGAATTTCCCCTTTCCTCGTTCTTGCTTCGGTATTCGTTTGCCGATGTTTTTGAAAAGCAAATGTGAGAACACTTTGTTAAGTTTATGTTTGTTGACGATCCCGCATCCATGGAACAAAGGAGAAAAAGACATGGATGTAACGTTCACTACACATGAATACCGCTCAAACCGGTGCTAGGGGCCGTCTTGAACTTGCTATGAGTAATGCTCATTGTTGAAGGCCTCATGTTGACTTCAAGATGAAGAACAACAATAAAAGCGTTGTTCCATTGCTGTGTTACTATGTATTTGTATAGATTTTGTCTCATTTGCATTTACTCCATATCCCTTCATTGTTAATAATCTAACCATATGTAATTAGAAAGATTTAGATATGTTTTGACCTAAGTAATTCAGTTTGTCTAGTTTAGAAGAAAAAGTAAAGATACAAAGACCACTACATTAGAAATATCGATTAGTAAGAAAGACAATTCTTTTTCAAACTTTGATCAAGCTGACAGACAAAAACTAATGCAAAAGGCATGAGATTATTCAGATATGCAAGCGTTCATTTCCTTGACGAAAAGAAGATTGCAAAAGCTAGACAATCTAGAAATACAAAATCAAACAGAGTTGAACTCGCTTTATTCCAAATGTACACAATATATAGTTCATTGTGATTTTTTTTTAATTTTACATACACAAAAAGTATATGAATCTTCCTCAATATTACGACTCTTTGCAAATTTAAAAATGGTATTTGTTAGATATGTGTTTTCTTTCTACATCTGATAACAACGTAAGGGTGATCTGCGTCGTTCATATATTTTTTGTTCAAAGATAGCACATAAAATAAAACAAATGAAGGGATACGGAGTAAATGCACATGAGATATGGTTTCCATAAAAACATGGTAAAACAGAGCAATGGAACAAAACTTTTATTTTTGTTCTTTATCTTGAATCTTTATTTTTAATTATTTCATTTTTAAAATTACAAGAAATCTCAAGCCTCTTGAAATACAAAAAAAGCATAGGAGGATCCCCTAAAAGTGTTAGACCGGGTACGGCGCCATTGAATGTGTGTGTTAAAATAAATTCTCTTTTAAGTCGTCGAAGCAAATCAAAACAGAACTTAATTCTCAAATTATGCTTACAACCAATAGCAAGGTACAATAATCATGCATCAGTTATATTTTTCAAGAATACAATTATTAAATATTGCTTAAACCCTTGATATTACGGAATGAATGTAAAACCATTTGTAGTGGCAGATCTTTAATCAAAGTGAATTTTGACACAATATTGTCAGATTGGTAATGTTTGATCAATTCCTCTGCATATCAACTTGACTGTTTCTAATTTCTAACAAATTTGTTATGTAATCAGCTGTGAAAGGCATTTTTCTCAATATGGAATGACATTTTGAAATGCATATTGCAATTAATTAAGTTTTCATTCTTCAGTAATCAATTTATCTTCTTTTGACATTTTAATGCATCAATAAAGTATCAAATGACCTATTTTCGAAAAATTGGAATGCAATAACACCAAATTACAATTTATTTGGTGCTTATCCACTTCTTGGTTCTAGTTCATATTATTAATATGCTGTAATGCAACGCTAATAAGGTGGGTTTGAACTAGACAGTTATGTATCCAAAAGTTCGTTTTTAGTTTGCACCCGATTTATATAATTTAAGTACACAAGACGCATGCTTAACTGTAAACTTGAAACCCATCTTATGGAACCTTTTTGCTTCTTCATGTAATAGTATTGAAAATATACCAAAATAGATTCGAAATAATGTCCAAGTTACTAAAAAAGGAAACAATACTCCGCATTTGAAAACACCACTCAAAACAAAGCTCGTCGTATGTTACCTATATATAACGCCATAACTAGGCCGTATTTGGTTTTAAAACTTTTTGATGGTATGTACTAAAAAGGATGGTCACATAAGACAGTATTTCTTTCCTACATTAGTCTCTAGTAGCTGTGACTGTATTGTTTTGTTTAGTACACCTGTTTTGCCAATCAGTGGCGGATTTAGGGGGCCCGGGGTCCCCCCCTTAGGTTGGAATATATTTAAAATACCTAAGGGTTTTTAAAAGATTGGGTTCCGGGTCCCCTTTTGAAAAAATTATGGGTCGGGCCCCCTCTTAGCAGAAAGTCTGGATCCGCCACTGCCAATACTGTTTTTTATTATCCCTGCCTATACAAATTTATATTGCACTTCTCATGCTCTAAGATGACAGCTCGAACAGCAATTTTTCTTGATTTCTATACATGTATTATACTAAAATTTCGTTTCTTTATTTTTTTGATTGTTTCAAAATAAATTCCATCACTTTTGGCTTGTATACTATTCACTTAATGTTTATATCAACTGATTTCTTCACAGATAAATCAGCTTATCATTTGAAATATGATGGATTCATCACTACACACTATTGATTCGTTTTACAAGAAACTATACTTTGTTTGAATGACATTCTTGGTGAATGACATTTAAGACATTTTATCACTTAGGTGATTGTCAGTTAGTTAGACATTCTTTTAATAGTCGATAAAAGTTGACTTTTAGTTCTTGGTTTGTTCCTACAGCACAACGCTCAACCAAATACCAATCCAAAGAGTTCATAAGAAAATACGGCAATCACTTAACAAAACTATCTTGAAACATAAATCATGAAAAATATAAAGACATACTCTGGGCAGTAAAGAACACACAAAATGACTATACAAATCAATAAATAATCCATTGCTTGATTTTACCATTTATTTGAGGAAACTTTGCTTCATGTGCATTTACTCCATATCACTTCATTGTTAATTGAAGAACGTTATATCCACTTTTTGGATTTCTACAATAAATGGTGTTTTACAGATCCGTTCATTCTTTGGACTTTATAAGCCCCTTGGGCATTGTATGTGTATGTGTCTATGTATGTTTTGGGTGTTTGCTAATATTTAGATAAATGGTGTGCTATTAGCATTTGCTTAATTGTTGTATATTTCAACTACCAAAAATTCACCACAATCTTTTGTTTTTCGTTCGTTATGTTTTTGCCTTGAAGATGTAGATAATAAAGGAACTTTGTTTTACACAGAACAAGATTTACCCTTTTACACATAATTGATTTATACAACTTTGAATTTACCACAGACAGATTTGCTATACTCTGATCATGCGATTGCCATAAAAACTAGGAATTTGATTTTTCAATCGTTTACAGGAGAAAACTTAATTTGAGAATTCTTAAGGGGCTAGAACATCAAGTCTTATGTCAACTGAATAATTGCATTTTATGTGTATAATCAATTAAGGTATAAATAACCATTTCATGTTTTATCGCCAAATACAAATAAAATTTGAATCGTTCGTCTACAAAAAGCTTTTTCCTTTGTCTAAATTATTTCATTATGTCATTTTATATGATTTTCCGTGACATTCATGTGCATTAAGGGTGCATTTACTGATAATAATATCATTTGTCAATTCGGTAACATGTCAGACATTTAATAAATCAAAATTCCCAGATTTAGAAGAGTAAGTGAGGAACCGTCAGTCAAAAGAACGAACAATACATGGACAAAGGCAACATCGGAAACATTAAGAAACAAGGACACCACTTGAGTACGGGATAAAAAAGAAAAATGAAGACACATATACAGATGAACAACACGGACCCAATAAAAACCATGGGTGAGATCAGGTGTACCGGTAGAGTAAGCATCTCCTGCTTCTTATAAGACACCGGCCGTGTTGAACATATCGACTCCGGTAGTAAAGTCAAATCCGATAGAGGATAAACAAACTTTAGAAATTAGTGTAATGCTTTAAGCAATTCATTGGTCAGTATTTATATTATATTGTTTTATCATCATTTGTGAAGATATCTCGTGAAGTTTTTTTTCGACTTTCCAGTAAACAACTACAAGCAGCGAAAAATAACGAACAATTCTCTAAAAATGGAAGGGTCACTTGGCATTGTTTACCATTTTCTTTTCACTTAAGGTTCTTCTCATCGATTAAATGTAGCAAACTGCTGAAGTATTTTCATCAGTTCTCATTCAGGACAAATCATTTTCCTATTCTGAAAGTTTAAAGTTTTTTTGTTTTTTTTTTAATGGAAATGTTCTGCTTCCACCGATCAGCTCAATATTTTCGAATCATTTAAAACATTAAATTTATTTTCTGCAATATACAATCAGCGTTGAAGTTGAAAGGGGTTTTCTTGCAATATATTTATTCCAAGTCATGATTACAAAGAGTTGCAGGCTTTCAGCTTGGCAATTTAAAAATGGAAGTTTATCCTTTAATGTCAATTATGAAAAGATCGCACGTAAAAAGATGTCATAACGATTAAGTATATCATGACATTCGAACAATCAAAATAATACACACAAAATAACTTCGTCTACATCTTGATGATGTATGTTTCAATTTTTGACAAAAAAAGTTCATGTTTTATTCAAATGTGCTTTGTCATAATACTTGCTCTAATCTCTGTCTGGCTTCTTTGAAATATACATTGTAATGGATGTCATGTTATGTGAATTGCATAAAGTCGTAAACTGATGTGTTCAGCCTGTTGCTTCGAAAGAATTGTCTAGACTTTTGTTATAAATGACATGAGTTACAGACCTGAATGTGATTTTACATCGAGGATACAAAGTTCTGCTTGTTTGCCTTAGTAACCAGTATTTTGTTACTTATATTTTATAGTGGCAAAATAATTTAATTTATTATGAAGCAGACATTGTGAACAAACCTTGAAATGAAATGGTTGGGGGGAAAGGGCTCAGTTTTGGAAAACTTTTAGTGATACCTATCCTCCCTAATTAAAGAAAGGGTTTCATATAATTGTCTCGATTTTTTATTGTATGGTCGACAGTAGCATTCCAGCTGAATAAATTAATTTTCCTGTTGAAGGTGCATTCACTCCGTGTGTTACGTCACAACGTTACAGCAATACATTAATTAATCATAGCCTTTTAAATCCTTACGGTGGCTCTCACTCATCACATTGTTGAATTTGTGTCAGATTTCGGAGCCACTCGGGTTTTCTCCAATTAAATGGCATAAAGATTTTGCACACGGACTCCCATTTTTTATTTCATGAATGTCTTCTATAGGTCAAATTGAGACACCTTACAAGTTTTCATAAATTTTATGATATAACATCCTAGTTTTTTTGGCATAATGATAGTCCTGATGTCAAATAAATGGAAAATCCAGAGAAATCCATTTCCCGCAATTTTTTTTTAATGTTTTGTATCTTCGTAAAAAGCACAAGGACCTACAAATTTCTTTTTACCATTTCATTAAGTCTACAATGCTTTATCAATTTAAATAGACTTAAAGAAATCCTCGATAAGTACTCTTTTATTTACCTTCACACAAAATTATTTCCCTCGACCTGATCGTCTCGGGTAATAGTGGTTTACAGGTCAATAAAGTGTTCTTCAACTCTCAAAAAGGTGATCATAAAATTCCCACATAAAGTAAACTACTCAAGGAGAATTTACATTAATATTTTTATAAATAGATACAAGAAAGAAAAGAACTTAATTTGATTCAGATTTGTCATTTATTTCGTTCAAAGCTCCATTGTTTACATATTCCCTCATCATTGCTTCTTATAAGATAATGCAATTAGCCCATCTTGGAGGAAATATCGGTTTCATTAGGCAATATTGATCCTTTAAGCATGGAACAACGGTGTATCAATGACATTCTATTAAATGATGGCATTCAATAGATATGTGTAGACGTCTCTATAGATGGATAGTCCTAACGATTTTTACGAGGTTTCCGTTTTCCTGTCAGCGGGTGTATATGTATATCAACGGATTTGTTTTAGTTCCAAGGTCATATTTACAATTCAACAAAGTCTCTATTGTTTTACAAAAACTGAACATAAAATGAAACGTTGGGCTTTGAGTTTTCGCACTCTAATGAATTCTGAATTTAACCCTCTTCATTCAAAAAATCAAATAAATACATCAATGTACTTTAATTTGAAAATACTCCCAAAGCCACTTCGAACTTGATTATTGTCAATAAGTAAACGTTTTGTAGATGTTTTTTGTAATTGTTAAGGACCTTGCATATAGTATTTAACTAGTTCAGCAATGAGCATATGTAATGTTCTATCATAACGTTTACATGATTGTGCATAACGTGGTGTATGTTTCATCAGTGCGCTCGACACCTTCAATATGGCAAGAGATCTAAAAGGTTGTAAAACTACGGTAGTAGAATGCCGAAGAAACATAGGAGTGGTACTTACAAAAATCGCAGTTATGGCGAAAACGAGAAAACAGAAAATAATGATGTTGTAAAGTATGAACTAACTCCAACTACGATTAAAGAAATCGCAAAAAGACAGCGATGCGAGAAGTAGAATTCTTTTGTTATCCAAAAATCATTTCTTCACATCAAACGAGTATTTTTTTTTCATTTTTGTTTTTAGACTGATGCTACCATAAGAGTCCTTAGATGGGTTCTAGTAGTGGTAACCATCAAGTAGAATACCATTTCGAACAGAATATACAATGAACGCAGTTCGACAAATAATGTCCCCTCGATCACTTGTGCACCAGTCCTAAAAATAGGGAACCAACGTTGTATGGAGTGATTGCAGTCGAGTCAAGCTTAAATGATCTATCTGGTTCACCAAAATCTCCACGTCCAAAGTTTACTGTTTATAAGCCATGTCGTTCCCTATAGTATCTACGTCCCAAGTTAATTGCAATCTATATCGTCCAGAGTCATATTTCGACCAACTTCGTCCTCAGCATGGTTTCAGAAATAACGAGGATTTCATACGATTTACTTTGAAAGATTTGACCCTTTCATGGAAATTAAGAACTGGGTATGTAAACTTACTTGAATAAATACGCGTAAACAATGAAGGCATTGTACTGGAAATTGAATCAAGATTTCCTCAATTCAAGTTAGAATTGAATATTATATGAATTGTTCTATCGTATGGAGCATGCTGTGTTATTTGATTATAGTCAAGCTTGAATTAATATGAAGTGGATAGTTGTAAATTATTTTCAAAAGAACAATTTCATAATGATTAAATGAAATCATGGATAAACCTTACCAATAACTTGTTCCTTTTGATGTGATGTGAAATAAGCTGTACGCTGCTTTGCTGAATTAGACTTTCAACAATTAGAAAAGTAATATCAATAATTACAAATGTTGTTTATCATTGTTACATCAAAGTCAAGTTATTTTCAAAAATTTATAAATTTGTACCGATTATAAATAATCTAAGTAAAAATATATACAGTTGTTACGACAGAAACCCCCTTCAGTATTTGAGTTTGCAAAATCGTATAGAATTTGAATGATATTTATTTTTTTTTTTGGTGTCTTTTTAGATATTTTTCGAGGTTGAAAAGACATTTAATCCCATTAAGTTGCGAGTGGTATTCATATAATGTGAAATTATTCAACTTAAATTTGGAAGAGTCGAAGATATAAATTATTCAAATAATTTACCCTCTGGTCTTGACAACTTAACATTTAAAACATAAATAAAAACTAAAATTTTCCATTTATATTTTGGCATTCTGGTTTTAATATGCGTGTCTATTGCACAATTTTCAAATAATGGAGTGGTATAGCTTTAAGCGAAACACCAGATTATGCAATGTTTCTTTTAAAGTACTTTATCACCTTTGACTAGTTAATGTATACTGCTTTTCGCGTTTATTCATCGTGTGGATTGTATGCACACATCGTCTGAATCGTTTTAGTTTATTGCATTACAAATGCCATTTAAGGTGAATTGATGCTTTTAAGACGGGCACCATGCAATGCGTAGTGTGTTTTATGCGTCTGTTTCATCTTTAAAAAACGTATGCTCTCCGTCGTAATCGTGTTATTATTAATATCTCCATCTATTCTATTTTTGTCTAAATAAACCAGCACATTTGAATGACTCAAGTTGTCATGCTCCCTCCCCCCCTCAAGAATTAAGGCCGGGGGTTTGCTCATTGTTACCAGTTTCCTTCTAATTTACACAGAGAACACAGGAAAATATGAAAAAATAATCTTTAGCTTAACAGGAAGGAAACGTTGATCCATAAGAATTTCGTTAGTTTTGAAAACAAATAGTTTATGATCTGAACGAAACGGTAAAAAGAAAAATGAATATGTCACGGTGGAGATGTACAATACTCTGCATTCCCCCCTCTCTGTCTCTTTTTGTTTTATTGCCTCTGGGTAGCTATGCGCCTGGTGGTATTCCACACACCGTAATATTTAGAAAGTTTCAAGGTTATTAACGATTATTTAAGTGAAAGTGGACGAAATATAATTTGAAGTCTGGGAAAAACTGGGAAAACTACAGGGTAATCTTTGGCCACAAAAGATAAGAAGCAGTGTGAATGCAATCATAACAGAACTGAAGAAAATATCCTTTAGATGATTGGGCAATTTGTTGAGAATGCAAATGAAAGCATGCCTTATGCCTTATGCTGGCACCACCTTGCAGATCTCCGATCTCCAAACACCTAGAAAAAACATTCTAGTGGAGATTTACAATTCAAGTCAAGCTTCACGCCTGGCTACGGACAACGGGAAGTGGATGCCACTTGTTATGGAATAGGGATGAAGAGGATATGTTAAGTGGTAAGGTGGGGTTAACATAATATGTCATATAATTATAAAATAGCAAAGAAAAAAATGTCCAATGACTGTTCTGGTCTAAAACTCATACTCGGTCGGTATCTTAACTCCCCATTTATCAAATGCGCGAACGATACTTCATGAAACTGTGTCTATCTACTTTAAAATACAAACGTTGGTGTTAATTTCTTATATTAGCTGTGACTGTGAGTTATTGCGTTTATTGCAAGAACTTAGATCTAAGTCATAAT
>MJUU01002633.1:0-16142 GCA_002080025.1 Modiolus philippinarum | reverse complement strand
TCATAATGGATAACGTCACAAAACGTATAAAGATTACGGGAAAAGGAAAGTCATGTTTTTGTATTCAAACCATTGGGTTTAAGTGTCCGTAATTTCGTAATCCAGAGTTTTTCAATTGTTTCTCGATATGAATCATTTCCGCAAAATTTTTGCTAAGGCAACAATTTCATAATCATGTAGGGAATGTTCAGCGGAGTTAAAATGGATGGCTACTGGATCTGATTTCTGCCTCCTGATGAGCGATAAATTAAGCAAATGTCTTTGGTATAATGTGTCTCCTGTTTCTCCAACATAAATAAATTTGTCACAGTGTTTGCAGAATAAGGCATAAATTACGTTAGCAGTTGTACAATTAATATAATTTTTTACGTTAAAAGTTTTTCCATTAAATTCGGTAAATGTATGAGTGTTTCGGACATACGGACATATTGCACAGTTCCTACCACAGGGTTCACACTTATTTTCATGTTTAAAAAATGTAGAATTGTGCTTTTTGTGAACCAAGATGTCATTTAAATTTTTATCCCTCCTAAATGCTAAAATAGGTGGCTTTTCAAACACCTTCTGTATTTCTCTGACTTGTGTAAAACTGCCATTTTCTTTTTAATTATTTCACGGATATGTGGTAAGCCTTTAGAATAAGTAAGAACGAGCGGTACTCTATCATTTTCAGTTTTTTTTAGTTCTATACTTACATGTAAGTAAATTTTTCCTTTCAAGTTTGTCCACTTTATTTAATTCCTTAGCAACCGATCTTTTTGTGTAACCCCGTTTGCAAAGATTCTTTTTTATTTCGTTTTTGTGTTTCCGGTATGCCGGTTCCTCGGAACAATTACGTTTTATCCGAACTCGTAATCCATACGGTATAGAATTTTTCATATAGTCAGGATGCGATGACTTCGAATGTAAGTATAAATGCTTATCCGTCGGTTTTGTATACAAATCAGTCTTTATTCTGCCGTGTTCAATTATTGTTAAAACATCCAAAAATTTTATTTTCTCTCTTGAATAGCGTAAATCAACTTGAATACGAGGGTGGATTGAATTTGCCATTTTATGAAATTCTTTCAGCGATTCGAAACTATCAGTCCATAATCCCCATATATCATCAACAAATCTAAAATAGGCTAATGGTTTTATTTTTGAATTTCCAATTAATTTTTTCTCCCACGATCCCAAATAAACCGATGCATATTTCATTCCTAGATGAGAGCCAATAGCTGTTCCTTCTGTCTGAATATAATGTTTTCCGTTGAAAGAAAAGTTGTTATTTTCTAATACCAAATCAATCATACGGAGAACTTCTTCAGTAGGTATGTCTTGATTAGACCTTTCCTCAAGAGCTTGTGCGGCCGCTTCACGAGCCTCCTTTCTAGGTACTCTTGGATATAACGCCTTGACATCCATACAGAACATTAATGGAAAAACTTTTAACGTAAAAAATTATATTAATTGTACAACTGCTAACGTAGTTTATGCCTTATTCTGCAAACACTGTGACAAATTTATTTATGTTGGAGAAACAGGAGACACATTATACCAAAGACATTTGCTTAATTAATCGCTCATCAGGAGGCAGAAATCAGATCCAGTAGCCATCCATTTTAACTCCGCTGAACATTCCCTACATGATTATGAAATTGTTGCCTTAGAAAAAATTTGCGGAAATGATTCATATCGAGAAACAATTGAAAAACTCTGGATTACGAAATTACGGACACTTAAACCCAATGGTTTGAATACAAAAACATGACGTTTCTTTTCCCGTAATCTTTATACGTTTTGTGACGTTATCCATTATGACAGATTAATTGTACCATACCAAAATAAAGTTCCGCTGAAGAAGGCCAGTTTATTTGGCCGAAAGCTCCGGATAAATTTCATAGATTTTGTTATATATATATAAAGCAATAGCTGTTGAGTTGATACCGGGCACAACTGCAATGGAAGGGGAGGTTTGGCGGGTCGTGAAACCGATAAACCCAACATTTTTTTTAATGCTTGTGCCAAGTCAGGACCATGACGGTCGACAATATATACGGGGGTCTCCATCTAATTTGACAACTCTGTTCGGTTATAATGTTATAAGTCACATTGTACATATGTTACATATTTATGAACTTTTGGATTGCTAAGCATCATTTTGCTGGAGAAGGGGTAAAATTTTCAAAAGTACTGAACACTCCTTGTTTTTCTAAACAGTATTATCATTATTATTATTATTTTTTTTTTAATTAAAAAAAAAAACTACTAAATCGCTTAGAACAATATATTGGCATATTTGCAGATATATCTTCAAGATTGGCAACATATTAAGATACAACAGTGGGTTTTGGACACATCTGAAAGACAGAAAGTTTCAATTTTCCATCAATTTCGGTCAAATAACTAAATACCGAAGTTACTGTGTCAAAATATTGTGTTAAGGCGACAAATAGATTTTAAAATACCAAATCATAATAGAATTCATGCAACAATGTGATGTACAACGCAGATTTTGCATGTTTATGTTATTTTAATGCTAACTTGGAAAAAAAGAGACAATTTTAGGGATAATTTGTTTGCCTAGGGGTAAGATTTTCGGTATTTAAAGACACATTATCAACTGCTGTTTTTTATAACTAATGTTTCACAACAAATTATTATTTTAACAGAAGGATATGGAGTAAATGAGCATGAGACCATAACACATATGTCAACTCCAACTGCAACAACCCTAATGAGCCGTATGGCCATTCCGGAAATCAATTCCTCAATAACCCAAACAAAGGAAATCCATAATTTCAAAAAATGCATAAAACCAAACGAAATCCGAATAATCAGTAATATCAAATATAGGTAAGGACAAAACTACGATGGACGGAGTTAATCCTTAGACTTTAGAATTTACATAAATCCAGACAATAGTAATTGCACAAAGTGCACACATGAGATATTATTTCATGTACAAGTACACTAATATATTGCTTAGAACAATTTAATGGCAAATGCACCAGTCATAGTGTGCCTTCCCTTTACACATTATTTTGTTCAAATTTCTATGAAAATAAAAAAAATGATAAAAAGTCACTAACAAATCCTCATTTTAGTCATTAAAAATGTACCAGTTAGTGCAAAGCTTTCCTTTGCATATTATTTTGTTCGAACTTCCAACAAATTAAAAGAATTTAAACGAAAATCACTGTAAATCTTCATTTAGTCATTACGAATATATTGGTCAGAGTAGAACTTTCCTTTTGCACATTATTTTGTTCAAAACTCAATGAAAATGAACAATTTTGATAAAAAAGAATCATTAAGAATTTTTTATTTTAGTCATCACAAATATATAAGTGAGCGTAAAACTTTCCTGTTACGCATTTTTTGTTAAAAATTCCAAGAAATTAAAAAACATTTATAAAAAGATAACTTGCAAATCTTCATTTTAGTCATTACAAATGCACTGGTCAGTGCACATTTTTCCTTTACATTTAAATTTTTGTTCAAAATTCAATAAATTAAAAAAAACTAATAGATCACTCGGAAAAATTCATTTTAGTCTTTACAATTTCAGCGGTCAGTACGAAACTTTCCTTTTACACGTAATTTTTTTTTTCAAAATTCCATGAAAATAAAAAAAAGAATCTAAATAAAACATCACTTGTTAATCCTCCTTTTAGTCATTACAAATACACCAGTCTGTGCAAAACTTTCGTCTTACACATATTTTTGTTCAAAACCTCATGAAAATGAACACTTCTGATAAAAGTTTGCGTAAAAGAAACCTTCAGTTTAGTTTTTTTTTTTTTTTTTCAAATATACCGGTCAGTGCAAAGTTGTCCTTTTACATATCATTATGATCAAAATTCTGCTAAATTTAAAAACATAATAACAAAAATCACTGTAAATCTTCATTACAAATGTACCGGTCAGTGCAAAACGTTCCATTTACACATTTTTTGTAAATAAAATGAAAAGGAACTCCATGAAAATCAACCATTTTGGTAAATAAAAAAACAACTTGTAAAATAACAAAAATCACTGTAAATCTTCATTACAAATGTACCGGTCAGTGCAAAACGTTCCATTTACACATTTTTTTTGTAAATAAAATGAAAAGGAACTCCATGAAAATCAACCATTTTGATAAATAAAAAACAACTTGTAAATCCTAATTTGAGTCATAACAAATCTACCGGTCAGTTCGAAATATTTTATACAAATTACTTTGTCACTTAAGTTGTCGAAATGCGTATATGCAGGAACTAAATTTTCAGTGAATTCGGTATTTAGTTATTTTTTACCACTTGGTCGATGTCTCTTCTGATGGATTGCTAGTCCCCGAGGGTATTCACCAGCCCTTAGTCAGCACCTCGGTGCTTACACGAAAGCCGGTTCTATTTGGAACTTTACAATATCTACATTTGTGTAAATTTTGTTGAAAACTAAGGAATATCTCCCTCATGCAAAGCTCTATCCTTAGCTGATTTTGACTTTACATTTAGATCATTTCGGTATTTAGTTATTATGTACTAGTTGTAAAGAAGATAATCTTTCATTTCATATTATACCTACTTTTCATGAATTATAACTACTCATACATAAGATGACGCAAAAGAAGGACAAAGCAGTGTCGAAATCCAAAATATTCAAAGATCTGTTTTATTTGTCAATTTCAAAGTTAAAGTTGGGTAATTCAAAACATAATTACACCTTGTTTACATGTTTTATTTTAAGGAAGGCCATGAAAAGACTACACACAATTGCAAGAATTATAAAATGAAAAGCACAATCGTTTCTATAAACCATTGAACTTACACAATTTTGAGAAAAAATCTTAGAAATTACGTCAACATTTTGAAGTGTTTGTTTTTTTTTTCATTTTTTCTAACATATTGAGTATAGAAATAATACCTATGTGAGATATTTGTGAAGATATATACTAAATGCTATAATTTTACACCACTTTTTCATAACTGAGTTATACCAATCAAAAATTTGAAACAATTGGAAGAAAAACCTTTCATAATTTCGCTTGGTGGGTCTAAAAAAGGGGACGTGTTCCAACATTGCGTGCAGGTTATGCTCGCGTTCACATGATTTATTTTGATAAGGGGATATAAGCTTGTGTGTGTGTGTGTGTGTGTGTGTGTAGGGGGGGGTTTGGATTATTTCAGCGAATAGCCTAAATAATTTTTTTTTAATTCTATAAAGTCCTATTGAGATGAATGCATTTCTAGTTACATAAATACATCTGTTATTGTTATACATCATTTAATTTCTTTGTCGTAAATGTATGAGATATACCCTATATATGGTATTCTCAAATTTACTGTTGCCAATAAAAACTTTTAACTGTGATTTGAATGACAAGGTATGCCCGAGAAAGATTATTTGTTAATTGAAAATTTTACGAATTAGTTAAGACTATGTACATATTATTTGCGTGCTATTTACAATTCTTACGTAAACAATGTGTATTTCAAACAAAATAAAAAAAACATGCATATTAAGTAGTAATGAGTGAGATACAAAGCAAAACATGAACGCTAATACACAATACTAAATGGAATAAATATAAGTTGTTACCTGTCTTCTTTTTCTTTTTTCCTACCTGTAAAAATTTGATTTGCAAAATATATTTGATACGCGCAAAATGGCCCAATGAAATGAAATATTTACACATAACAATAAAAGAATTGTTCCCCATTGTTCTAGCAGTTGAAATCTTGGGCCAATATTTGTCGAATCATGTGCTATAACCAAGTAGTCGTTGAGGTAATCGATAAAAAATCATCCAAAGACAAAAATATTATGAAATTGGTCCGCAGACATGTTTTAGCATAATTACGTTTTAATATTCATTTTACGAAAGCTTTTTTCAAAAGGTCAAAAAATCCGTGTACCCCACCACATCAACTGGAAGTACAGCTTCAAAATTTTGATGGATGCAAAAAAAGAGAAAGAAGATGTCGAGACGCTGTCCGACTGGATCAGGTCCATTAAGTCGTTAATTGTGAATCGTATTCGGCGTTTGAAAACATCCATGAAATCCAGAAATCCCAGTATATTTGAAGATCCCCTCGTTAGAAAAACTATGGACAACTTCCATGAAAATTACGTCATTGTCCCTGCAGACAAAGCTTCTAACAACATACTGTTCGTTATCTTGAGTGTCTGGTTAAGGAGATGGGAATTGAAATTTCATCAGGAAACCCTACTTATACTACCACTATACTATCAAGGGAGGAGATTATTGAATTCTCTGTCTTAGCATCCTTTGGCATCAAAGCGGATGATGATAACAATCAGCTCCCCTACATCTTCTGGGTCCCTAAACTTCAAAAGAACCCATACAGAGATTCATTGCAGGGTCTTCCAGATGCACCACTTAGCCACTTTCTAAGCTCCTTACGACTTTATTGACCACAGTCAGAGATGGCCTGAAAAGTTACTGTGATGAAGTCTATTCCTCGAGCGGCGTCAATCAGATGTGGATTCTAAAAAATTCTAAAGATCTTCTCGGGTAGCTGTCCTCTAGCAGTTTTGTCCGTTGCCACAGCAGACAAACCTTTGACTTTTCTACTCTTTATACTACCTTGCCACACAATAGATTTGGAACAGTGGTTTCGGATTTGATACATCAATGTTTCTGCGCTGGAGGCGGGGGGATGCACTTAATTAGTGGTAGGGAAAGACGGGACATGTTTTGTGGAGAGCCACGCTAAGTCAGACGGAAAGTACACTAAAAGTGACGAAATCAAGATGTTGGAATTTCTAAAACATAATGTTTTTGTCGAATTTGGAGTCCTTTAATTTCAGCTTCCGCTACATAGACGATGTACTCTCTCGTAATAATCCAAAATTCAAGGAATATTTACACCAGATCTATCCCAATGAGCTTGAAATTAAAGAGACTACTGATACACCTACTTCAGCTTTGTATTTAGATCTTTTAATTTACATTGACGAAAATGGACGTTTGAAATCTAAGCTGTATGACAAAGGTGATGATTTTAACTTCCCAATTGTAAACTTTCCCTTTCTGAGCAGCAATATACCTACCTCTCCAGCCTTTGGAGTGTAAATTTCACAGTTGACTCGTTACTGTCGGGCATGCAGTTTATACAGTGACCTTTTAATTAGAGCAAAAACACTGTCCCAAAAGCTGCTTAGTCAGGGATATGTTCAGACTTTGTTACTTTTATCCCTTCAGAAATCCTTTGGCCGTCACCATGACATCATCGACATATATGCTGTGTCTGTGTCCCAGATTTCACGTCTTCATGGATTAGACATAACCGGATTTGACTCAACCCTGGATTGACTCACTGATAGTGTGACGGGTGCAGATAGCGGAGCAGGACATGCTTACCCATCTGGAGCACCTGATGTCACTCCCGGTTTTTATCTGAGTTCACACTACGTACGTAAGTTTTGCGTGTTGTCTTGTATATCATACTGTAAAATTTAAGTTTTGTCTTCGTCAGTGATGTTTGTGCTACCGATTTGTCCTTGTGATTGTTTCATTACTATAGAGATGTACAAAAAGCTTTTCACAATTTCATCATGGAACTGTTTGGGGTTAGAGAACTAACATGTGCCATGGATTTCATTGGCTTTTTGTCTAAGGGTTAAAAAATGACATTAACCAATCCACTACCAAACAGACCTATCAAAACACTATATACCTCACTATAGTGTGGCGGGTGTCGCTTGCGGGGCAGGACATGCTTACCCTTCCGCAGAACCTGATGTCACTTCCGGTTTTCATGGGAGTTCACACTATGAGTGCCTTAGTTCTTAATGTTATCTTTTCATCTCCGTGCATTGTAGCTGTCCCACGTCCCTGTTTTTATCTATTACCGTTTTCGCCATGTCTTTGGACTTCGATTT
Source organism: Modiolus philippinarum (assembly GCA_002080025.1). Classification (NCBI taxonomy): domain Eukaryota; kingdom Metazoa; phylum Mollusca; class Bivalvia; order Mytilida; family Modiolidae; genus Modiolus; species Modiolus philippinarum. The sequence goes on along the minus strand of MJUU01002633.1, from coordinate 8,267 downwards.
TTGTAGTCATCGCTTCCCTTGTTCCTTCGGTATTCTACTGCCGTTGTTTTAGAGCAAAACATATAGCTGGCAAACAAATGTGGTCTTTGACTTGTGATCTCGGTTTTCTTTTCAGGAGGCTCATCACATAGTCCCTTAATTTTGGCTTTTCTATTTAGATCCTTTTGGTTATTTGTTCTCTATCAGCTTTAACGTGCATGTTGCTCAATTGACTATAAAATGTTTTGGTTTGATCTGTACTGATGAGACATAGGTTGTCCAAATGCGATTATGCAGACAATTATTTTTTTTATGAATGAATAAAAGTATTTTTTACAACAAATTGCTTTTATCATGTCTTCGATGTTGGTCAGTTGTTATCTAACCATTTATCTTGATGTAATAAGAAATTGGAAATTTCCACAAATTTGTGTTTCAGCTGTCAAGGTCAGTCTGATCATCATGTTTTGGTGTTATTTGTTCTTTATCAGCTTTAACATGTATTTCGGTCCAAATGTTTTTGGTTTTGATCTATACTGATGAGACATAAGCTGTATATGCAGAAAATAAATTAACAGTAACTTCGGTATTTTGTTATTATTACCATTATGTCGATGCCTCTGCTGGTGGACTGTTTGTCTCCCAGGGAATTCACCAACTCAGTAGTCAGTACTTCGGTGCTGACCCGAAAACCAATTGTACTAAAAAGAAATTTAAACTAAGGAGTATCTCCCTCATGCAAAGCTCTGTCCTTAGCTGAATTTTGGCTTCTCTATATAGATCCTTTTGGTTATTTGTTCTCGACCAGCATTTACATGTACAGATGAGACATAAGTTGTCCAAATGCGAATATGGAGAAAAAAAAATTAACGGTAACTTCGGTATTGTGGTATATAAATACACAGTATACATTTAAAGCAGCATAGACACATTGTTTGTAGTTTTTATGTACTAATAGGCGGATAATGTGACACGTATTTTGAATCTGTAATTAAAAAGGGGTAGAAATCGAACGTACAAGAAGGACAGTGCGACCAAAAAAGTAATTTCCATGCAGTCATTAGCAATAGGTTAGACGAAGTGCATCGTGTATTGTGCGTTATGTAAAGAATAAAAAAGCAAAAATACCAAAATTGCATAATTAACTCTAGTGTACACTTGTCCTAAGGGGTAACCTCTCATCGGCAGTATTCATTATTTATTTAATAATATGGAAAGCCACAAAATTAAAAAAAAATAAATATAAAAAGGAAAACAATTTAATGGGAGGTAAAATCCAGTACTAATAAATATCATAAAGTGCAGTGCACAGAATGAAGCCCAAGTATTACTGAGTTATTCGAAATTGGATAAAAGCAGTTAATTTTTATAAAAGCAAGGTTAACTTTGCCATACCAGACAAGTCACACCACTGGGTTGGCTAATGCCCTGTGGCAGCTCTTGTTCACCAGCATTTGCATCGACCTAATGCTTCAAATGTGCAGAAGAAAGAAGTGATAGAATGAAGTCAAGCATCGACAGTCCTTTACTAAGATAAAAAGGCTAAACACTCTTCTTGAATAGTAGCGTGGACGTTCTTTGATTGCATTGGTCGATATCGCTTTGTCATATTCTTAAATGGAATGTTAAAGAAATTCATAACATATCAACGCATGGCACCCGTTACACATATGAAATTTATTTTTGCTTTTTTTGAATGGTTAAACAATAAAATTGTATAGCTTTGATTTTTGTTTATTTACGCTGATCTTTTTTTAATATTTGGTGGCAAATGTGGCAAATGCGGCTATTTTAAATTGGAAAAGGGCCTATATTTGAATATTCTTCATTCTTTAAAACTAATGAGTATCTCTCTCTTGCATAACTCTGTCCTTAGCTGATTCTGGCTTTCCTTTATAGATCCAATTGGTAATTTGTTCTTCTCTATAAGCTTTAACATCCAAATGTTTTGATTTGATCTGCACTGAAGAGATATAAATTTTCAAAATGCGCATATGCAGAAACTAAATTCACACTAACTTCCGTATTTTGTTATTCATAAACTGAAATGAAAAGAAGAACCATAGTATGATATTTTACTCCGTTCAGAATTTGCTGCTAAGACTAAACAGATAGAAATGTAGTAAAAATTTACAGACATGGACGTTTTATCTGAAATTGTTTTTGAAATCTTATCAATGATGATTCCACCTGTCATCGAATAAAAAAGCTTTGATATTCTCAAGACCTGCATTGGTTACATTGTCAAAGGCTTGTTTGGATACACTCTTGGAAGAAGATGAAAAGATGAAAAAGTTAGTCATGAACGATTTCAATTTGCATACATTCGATGAGATTTTGTGAAGGGAATAGTCAAGGTACGGCGCTGATTAACTATTGCTTGATAATCTGCTTAGATGACGATTTCATTTATCATCAGTTAAGGATTGATGGCGATCCTTGTTGTTTTGTTGCTAAAGTTTTGTAAGTAAAATCCTCGAACAAATAGACTAAGCACTTTAAAAATAACAGCAGCATTAACTAACGGCACCATGAGATACTTTGTTGATATCCCTTTGCCATTTGAAATCAAAATAATGCCCAATGGAAACCTGATGGGAGTGATCACGGTAAACGTTATGTGAATTTTATCCATTTTTTTTTGTCAGTGGATTAAGAAAATTTGATTATTTATATACTCTTTGAAAAATTCCGGTTAGACAACAGACGAATTTAAAGGATGCAAATTACCGACTTTTTAGAGCCATAAATCTGCATTTGATGACATTTCGACGACAGAAATTCGGTAAATCTGCATTTTGATTGGAAAGTGCGTAAAAGTTGTGTAAACCCCTAATTGTCATGTAAGGTCATATATTGACCTTGTTTCCAAAAAGAAAAAAAAAATACTGGATCTTTTTATCTGATGCCTTGCTGAGGATACGACGTTGAATACAATTAAATTTGTTTGAACTCAACACCTGAAACCATTCTTACAGCTGACCTGTCTATCAGTGTGTTTTTTTCTATTTTTTTCAGAAATGTTATTTCTTTTGAAGTTTAAACGGTCAACTTTAATGTAGTATTTTGATATTTCGTTCTTCGTTGTAGCAGTTCGTGCACAATAAAAATATCTTAACATTATTACTTACCAATGTATAATTTATAACACAATACCATGGCAACGAAACAAACTACAACACCAACTACCACACCGCCTAGCAAAAACCACACAACCTTTCCGTCTGTAATGGTAAGTGTCAAACTCAAAATAGATAGTTTTTATGAGACATTTTTGTCCTATTTTATTTTGATATACTTAAAAGCAATACTTTGATAAAATGAACGCTGTACAGAAAAATATCAAATCTATTGAATTTGGATTGGCATTATATTATTAACATTGTTAACCAGAGCCTTGGTATTTTAATTGATAACATTTGCAAACTTGTCTTATTGTTGCAAATCGTATGAAAAAGTTATATATAAGAACATCCAAAAAACTGTCATTTCTTTTGTTTAAATATTCCGGTAAGTCGATAATGTGTTAACGATTAATTATACTGTTATAAGTGCATACTTTTTTCATTTTATAGCAATTAAAAAGCTTACAAGTATGTTTCAAATGTTTTTTCATTTATTTTTTTCTTGTGTGCGTGTGCGTGTGAGTGTGTTTGTGACAAAAACAGGGATTTTTGACCAAAATCTATTTGCATTTAACCTTAATTTTAATCTTGAGAATCCGTTTCTCTTCAGCAAAATTCTGGAATCACACAAGTTATTAAATATACTTGACTTAGTTAGAGATTTTCCAGTCAGATAATTATCAGAGAAACACGTTATGTTTCATCAATGATGCAAAATCATCAAAATTGTAGACAGGATCAACGGCTTTTATGGTTATTAACATTATTTCGTAATCCCACAAGAATTGCCATTCCACGTTTCATAAGAGTTCAATGGTTTTTGTTTCCAACATGCCATGTTAACCGTTTTTGCTATCAATATTAACGTTTCATATGATATTATGTATGTAACACGTGTGTGGTAGAGGGTTCTCTCTATTTTGCAAGAAATAATTCATGTCCGCTTACTCTTTACTGCATTTTTGTATGTTTTCGAAATTATATTTACATGTGCATGTATTTTGTTTTTTGCATGGAATGTGAATATAACCCCTCTTACCAATATTCAACACTTGTTTCTACATTGAATGACACAAGAGATTTATTCTCTGAAGGTTGACGTATGTGCTGCTCATGTAATTATTTATTTATTACAATTTATAGTTTATTTTTTTTAATATACAATATTCTTATACCAAAATCTATAGCTTAGATATTCTCAGAATTCTTTGTGTTTGATTTATATTAAGACAGTTTCACTCGACAGAAAACAAATGGCATTTGATAACCTTTGTTTACCATTAGACAAGTGTTAAATAACTTTACCACCTTGTTTTGTAACGGCCAAGCGATTGGCAAAACCTACATTTCAATGAGATGTACGTTTACATCCAAAGCCGACTTTTCAAAGTCCGACTACAGAGAAAGAAACATTGTTAATAAGTGATTGACAGCATGCCATGAAGATTGCGTATATAGTATGTAGAACGACTGATTTGGCTTTACCCTTAGAAGATTTCAACCAGTCAATTATAAAATCTACTTATGACTATAATCAATCAATTATTGTGCAAACACAATCTTTGGTCTGTTGTAATTCAGTTATCAGCAAAGTGTAAATTGTGTTTGTGTCAGTGCAGGCACTTTTTCAGGACGTCGGCCGAGGGTTTGGGGCGGGGGGGATTTTTGCCACTCGCTTTACCGTTGAAATATTTGTCAGTGATAACATCGATGCATCGGTAATTAATTTGATGAAATATTGATCAAAAATGTTATGTTACACAGCAGACACAAGCAGATATGTTATGATCTTGTTTGGCCATTTTGATCTTATCACGATCTTGACAGGCTTAACACAATATTTATAAGATAATGTAAGATTTTAAGTTGATTTTCAAGATAATTCATTTCAAGGGTGATCAAGACGTAATAAGATAATTTAAGATCAAATAAGATCCATTTGTTAATTGCGTTCAGGAACGATCAAGACGAGTTAAGTTTGTAAAGATCAAACAAAATCTCAATTTGATCTTATTTGATCGGGACAAACTTAACACATCTTGATCGCCCTTGAACGCAGTTATCCAGCCTTACACTTAAGACAAGGTTCTAAAAATAGCTAAAAAGGTAAACTAAAATAACAGAGCTTAATGTCAACTCTGTTTTGTGCGATAAATGGAAGATTGTATCTTGTTTGTTCTTGAAAAACTGAACAGGTCTTGATTGTCCTTGAAAGCAATTATCTTGAAATACGGCTGGATATTTTACCATGTCTAAATAGAATTGTGTTAAGTCTGTCAATATCATGATAAGATCAAAATGGCCAAACAAGATCATAACATATTTGCTAGTGAGATCAATAAATATGATATCATTGTTCAATTAATAAAAAGGGCGTAAAACTGTGAAAGTATTATTGTTCGTGGGGTTCCAATTTTCGTGGATTTCGTGGTCCGCCTAAACCACGAATTAAATTCCCAACGCACTGCATTTTTTCCTTAGATTTTTGAGGTATGGAATTTATAACAACGAATTTAGGTACCCACGAAACAGTGATATTTTTAAAAGCCACGAAAATTGATGTCCACGAATAAAAGTACTTTCGCAGTATTATTTGTTTTTTTCATTATGCCCCAGGAAAATTTTCATCTTTAAAAAAGCATTCATTAATAAAAATTAAAATAACATTTTCATAATATACTTGTTGTTAAAGTTTAAAATTCAGAGAGATATTTTGAGTCTTCATGTGAAATATATTATTGTTGACACTCCAACGGCTTGAACCAAATTTTGCATTGTAGAAAATGTGATTTTTATATTGATAATTCCAAGAACCCTAACTGCTTTCGGGTGTGCCACCATGGTTTCTTTAAAGTAGCCATTTTGTATTTTTCGTAAATCATAATGTCACAGTAATAAAAGGAAAACATTCTGTAAAATTATTTACAAAGGCGTGCAAATGTAATTGTTGCATTTGTGGTATAGGGGAATTTAAACAGCGGTTACACAAACGTCTGAATAGACACACTGGTGGTTTCAGTCCGCGAGCCAAGACATGTACTCGAAGAACTGCATATTCCGTCCTTTGAATTTGAATCACATGTACTTTTCTGAGAAACAATAAATCATGAACACATTTTTACTCAATACGTCCTGATTTAAACTATATTCCCCGATAAAACAAGCAAGGTATGTAATGCAACTTTTATGTAAATCGATTCCAGTTGTTTGATTTAGGTTCAATTGTGTCAAAGAAGTTAATCATTTTGTTTCCAACGGTTTTAATGTTATGTGTTATGTGGTAGAAATGACCAATGAATTTCCAGCAATAATGAAAAACAAAATTGGCTAAAATTAACTTTAAATCAGACGAAAAATAATTATTTTACAAATTAAATACAATATATAACTTATCTGACAATAATGAAGTCCAAGTAATAAACCAAACGAATAGTTCACTTAATTCCACCAATAAATGTCCAATAGAATAATCCTTATAATCCTCACTAAATAGTTGATAATAGATTCACAATAATTGATGTCGATTTCCAATACGAAAGATGCGCGTGATAATCCTATATAAACTAATTAATCCTGTATAAACTTATTAAACTGACTGACTTAACCCTTTTCAGCTACCTCATATAAATATATTTATTATTTCTAGAAAAATCTATCCACAAGATTTAACTAAAACATTCTAATCAACTGACAATCACATAACTAGAATGGTTATGTAAGAAAAACATCTAGAAAAATCTATGTGTTAAAATCTGTATTTAAATTCTAGAACATTCCACATGTTCTAAGGTGTAATAACCTTGACCCTTGTTTATTGTAAACAAGTTACATAACTAGGCCAAACAAATTACATAATATTAAGGCCGTACAAATTAAAAACAATGAATAAAATGCATTATAGAACATTTACAACATTTAATTACCTATAACACCTCCCCCCAAAAGAAAATGTTTGAATGCAATGAAAAACATTTAAAATAAACAATAAACAATATGTCTTATGTCTAGATTAAAACTTTGCAAAGTCAAACTCCACCTCAAAAGTCTTTGATTTATCTTTCATTTTATGAATAAATTTAAGAGGGTTGTGATCGGTATATACAATGATAGGCTGAATTGAAGCTGTAACATAAATTTCAAAATGTTGTAAAGCCAAAATCAGAGACAAACATTCTTTTTCAATTGTGGAGTAATTTCTCTGGTGTTTATTAAATTTTCTAGAAAAATAACAAATAGGATGGTCTATACCATCTTTACCTTCTTGTAATAAAACGCCGCCAGCAGCAACATCACTGGCATCTACTGCTAACTTAAATTGACAATCAAAATTAGGTGTTGCTAAAACTGGCGCACTTTCTAGGATGGCCTTTAGTTCTTCAAATGACTCATCACAACTTTTAGACCAAATAAACTTCACATTTTTTCTCAATAGTTTAGTCAAAGGCTCACTAATTGAAGAAAAGTTTTGACAAAATTTTCTATAATATCCAGCCATTCCCAGAAAACGCATCAATTGTTTCTTATTTTCGGGTTTAGGAAAACTAGAAATAGCACTAATTTTAGCATCAATAGGTTTTACCTCACCCTGACTTACAACATGTCCTAAATAGTTTACATAAGCACATCCAAATTCACTCTTTGAGAGGTTGACTGTTAACATAGCACTGCTTAAACGTTCAAAAAAAGTTCGGAGTATCTGAAGATGTTCTTTCCAAGTGTCACTATATATAAGAATGTCATCAATGTATGCTTCACAACCGTCAATTCCAGAAATAACACTGTTAATGAGACGCTGAAAAGTTGCCGGCGAATTTTTCATGCCAAAAGCCATCACTTTGTATTGGAATAGTCCATCCGGTGTAACAAAAGCGGAAAGTTCTTTTGCACGCTCTGTAAGAGGAACTTGATAAAATCCTTTCAACAAGTCCATTTTTGTAATGAATTTAGCATTTCCAATTTTATCAATACAGTCATCAATGCGCGGAATTGGAAATGAGTCAGTTTTTGTAACGTTGTTTAATTTTCTATAGTCCGTACACATGCGATAAGTTCCATCAGGTTTTGGCACTAGAATACAAGGCGAGCTCCAATTGCCTTTGCTAGGTTCAATAAAGTTATTTCTTAACAAATACTGAATTTCATCATGCAGGTACTTTTGTTTGA
>MJUU01002630.1:0-26735 GCA_002080025.1 Modiolus philippinarum | reverse complement strand
ATGCAGCATTTGCATCAAATCAATTACGCTTTGAAAAATAAGACATGCGGTAACTTTTATGCATAACTCGAGATCCAGTAGAAATTTTAAATTACTCAAAAAATGCAGCATTTGCATCAAATCAATTACGCTTTGAAAAATAAGACATTCGGTGTTGGTCATTTAGTTTACCTATCTAATTTGACAATATTAGCTTTTAAGTAAATATTTTACTAACTATTTCAATTGATTTTTATATACTAATAAGCATCTGTTTGACTGTATATGTATAATATTTATTGTAGATTGTCCCAACAGTATGATACTACCAGACATATCAGGTCATGGCGTTGTGTGTTCAGTCACGTCTACATGTACAGCCCTGGAATGTTGTATCAACACACCATTACTACACACTTCAGTCCAAACATCACTAAGTATTGACAACTGTAGAAACTCCCTTCATTTACAGATCGGGAAACTACAGGTCAAGGTCAAGTTGGATGAAGTTTCTTATGGTAAATAAAATGGACATTACTCTGAAATAAATTGAGTTTAAGCACTCCCTACGTTAAGTTCATATATTTTAAGATTTCAAAATTCTTGTTTCAGTCTGCTAGGTCATTGACAATAGATATTTTCAAAAGGCAGAATATAACTTTACAAAATGTGTTATAAAATGATGCAATACATAAATTGATCAGAAAAGATGTATTATTCACACAGAATAAAAGAACATTTCATGGGTTTTTCAATACAAGTTAATTCAATAATTCAGAAGAGGTAGTGCCTACTGCATGACCTCTCTTAATTTCTGTCATTTTGATCGTCAAGCAAATAAGGTACATTTCTCACAAACTGTAAGAGGTAGAACAATAATAGTAGGCAAGTAGGTAGATATTTGATAGTACTACAGAGTTCACTAGGTAGTTTGACTCTCTGACCTACATTTCATGCTTAAGTGACTCTGGTTAAGTTTTGTGTTAAAGTCCATTTCTCAACAATTACACATTATAAGACAATGATGCTTCATCTAATTACCTTGATGAGTACTACACAAATCATTGACAATTAGGTGGCTTTGACCTACATTTTACGCTTCAGTGATTTTGGTTAAGTTTTGCATTAAAGTCCATTTCTCAACAACTACACATTATAGGACAATTATGTTTCATCTAAATTAATTGCCTTGATGAGTACTATCTAAATCATTGACAGTTAGGTGGCTTTGACCTACATTTTACGCTTCAATGACTTTGGTTAAGTTTTGCATTAAAGTCCATTTCTCAACATCGTCTCATTATAAGACAATGATGTTTCATCAAATTAATTGCCTTGATGAGTACTACCCAAATCTTTGACAATTAGGTGGCTTTGACCTACATCTTATGCATCAGTGACTTTGGTTTAGTTTTTCAATTAAGTCTATTTCTCAACTACTATGTATTGGAGCATCATAATATTTTACTGTAATATTCATTCAAAGGAGATCTGGCTATTTCACAATTAATTTGGTGTCCATACCTACATTTTATGGTTGAATGACTTTGTTTAAATTTTGCATTTCATCACAATTCATTTTGCAATAAATTTATTGGCGGGGCATTTGTGTCTTACAGACACATTTTCTAGTTCAGTTAAAATATTGTGCAATAATTTACCAATTTTATATGAATATTCTAAGTGTTTGTTTGTAATCATTAATAATTGTGAGTTCTGTTTATTTTAAGTATTGTACTTACAATATCCTGCAATCGCTTTTAAAAATCTTGATTCTATATGAATATATTTTGTTTGTGACCAGAAATGATTTCTCGTCTTGTATATTTTAGGCATTGACAATGTGTTCTCATTGTTTGGAGTTGTGAAAATTATGTAAGTGTACAACTAACTGTATGATATGTTGCTAATTTATGTATTTCCCTATTAGAACCTACATACTGATGTTGCCAGTATCTTTAAAATGATGTAGAAAATACTGCGTAATGATGTCTGAGAGTTGCATCATGGAACTATAACTTCCTCTATAGATATTAATATCAGTCGAAAGATAATACAATATATAAATTATATCTCACACTTTTGAGCTGGCAATGACACAAGGTTTTTCAGATAGAAACAATGTGAGGTTGAAAATACCTATGGTATATCACCAGTATCACACTTATTATAAAAGCAGATAATACAGCCCTAATTTGGAGTTAATTTTTAATTTTGCAGAATGCTTTTTCAACAATTTATGTATTATTTATGTATGAAGACCAAAAACATATTATTTTCCCAATTTTTTTTTCCATTATGTCTTACTTGGTTCTTAATCTTGAAGCTGCTATGCATGTTTACATGTATAAATGTTTGTGTGGTACATTATTAATTCAATTTGTCTTTATAAACAGCTTTGAGGATTTTCAAAAAACTTAATAGGAATGAAGAACATGAAGAGTAAATTTGACTTCAAACTAAATTTGGAGCTTATTTATGTCCTTGTATTTAGATACCATATTGACAAACTAGATTCATAGAAAACTTACTAGCTAAATACTCAAGATCTGTTTCTTTTGAGTACATTATGTCTGTATTTAGATACCATATTGACAAACTGGATTCATAGAAAGCTTACTAGCTAAATACTCAAGATCTGTTTCTTTTGAGTACATTATGTCTGTTTTTAGATACCAGATAGACAAACTAGATTTAGAAAAAGCTTACCAACTTAATGTTAACTTGTCTGTGTGTTATGAGACTGGTGGACCATGTCACTTAAATCTACAAGTTTTCAATGATACCATAATGAATCAGACCACATGTAATCTGGCAGATGGATTCCTCGATAAAGGTAAGTTCCTTTGTATGCAAAAGACTATTGTACATTTTGTCAAAATAGTTTTTCTTTCTCTCTGTATTTATCACATATGCATTCAAAATGAACTGTTGACCCATGAAACTGGCAGCTTACACATAAAAAAAAATGTATTATAGACTCAATGAAATTTTCTTTGGTATTTGACTCACAATTGGTGAAAAAGGTTGATTGAAAAATTGCATGGTACAGTCAAAGTTCAATGACTGGAGCACCCAAGCGACAGATAAAAACAGAGCTATAGGGTTGTTCCAGCTGTTTAGGTCGAACAGTGTTTAGATTTGAACAAAGGGTGCCAAAAATTGGTATGAGATGTCCGTAGTATTCAAGTTATTGTAGTTTGTGCCATTGAAATTCAGCTGTATATATGATACGGCACTGTATCACATTCCAGTAGAGGGTATAGAATATACAGTCAAACCTGTATTTACTTGCACCTCTACAAAACAGGCAACTGTCAATAATACTCTGTCTTGGGTACCCAGTGTGATTTTCTATATAAACTGGCACTGTACAAAATGGGCAGTGTACATCCCTTTTAGGTCCAAATTATCATTTCAACAATATAAAGGGCAAGGGGAAAAAGTATTGAAAAAATGGCAATTTTACAAAACAGTTATATATAACCTTCAAAGATTTCATCAGTGATGATAATTAGCAGATTAGACTAGAAGTATCATAAATCTTGAGCATAACATAATTTATTAGAGCTTAATTTAAAAATAATGGCCAAGTACAAACAAAACTTTTACAACAATGACATAACAATATCTTGTTCTTATAAGAAAATTTGATTTCACCGCCAGACAACAAATCTAAACATAAAGGTCATCTGTCTATAGAGGACAGTATTTTTTTCTTCTCTCTGGTACCTGTTTTAGATTACCAAGGCCGTATTCTAACGTTTAAAAAATAAAGAGTGTTTTTACTATAACAATAATATACTTTTAGCATTTTCACTGACCAGCTGGCTATCGGACCGTGGTCTGACTCCCGCCACTCCTAGTACAGATGTAATAGCTAATGACTTGATAATGGAGTTAGGACTAGATGATTACATGGGAACTACCAGTAGATGTGATTTGACAACTTATCCATATAGTCCTGTAGTCGATGGATGGAACAATGGTTAGTTTGTATTAAAAAGTATTTTTCTATTATGAAGTTTGTCAAATTCCAACTGAGTCTTTACTTGTGGTGTTGAAATCTGCAAACAAGGTAACTTCAAAGTTCATCTTCAAATCACCTCATGTTATTCAAAAAATATTGTGAATCAATTGTTTGTAACTTAGTAGAAAGTTCACAAATGAAAATGCTTCTTTATTTTCGTTTCACGAAACTTTGACAAATCCAGTTGTTTATAACTTTTGTTCATTTCAACCCTTTCCTTCATAACGACACCTTTCATAGCCTCTAAGGTCCTCCTTTTAAGGCTGTAGAAGGGTGTTGAATAAGACTCTAGGATGAAGATATGGGCTTATTGCACAAAATATAACTTGGGCAAAAAAATTGAGTGTTTTTTGTGCGATTGGGGACTAGAAATATATGTCAGGGGTCCTGTCTGGGGGTTGGAAGGGGGGGCGTAATCCACAATCTCCTCGTTGCCAGACAAAATCTAGCGCTTATGTACATCAGTAAATAGTGCTAGCTATTCCTCAACTCCTTTTTTGAAGTTAAACCTTGCTTAGGCATGTACATGTTACAGTATATTTTTTTTTAATTTAAAGTATGTATTGAAGGGAAATAATCCCCAAAATATGAGTGTTTTTTTTACAATTTGGAGGTCCCCTGCTGTCTCAATGGCAACCAGTACCAGGGTTTTAGAACCTATTTTCCAAAGACCACTGACAGGTGTCCAACAAGGTTTCCATAAAGGTGTTGTAACACATAAACCCAAGTTCAAGTAAAGATGTTAATATTTTTTGAAGTTGGTTACAACATAAAGTCATGAGAGCTTTTATACTGACCAGTTGTTGGTATTGTCTTTTGTTGCAAATATTTTCTTCCTAACATCTTTTGATATCATGGATTTCCATTCTTTCATTCATCTAAGCATGGACCATATCCATAAAAAATGTCATAATTCTGTAATTTGGTCAGGTATAATAATTAAATAGGAATAAGCGGTCTCAGGCAAGTATAGTCTACTTTACATTTTGTATTTCAGAGTGTTCAAACATTACATCTACCAGACCAGTTTTGACTGGAGACATTGCCTGTCATATTCCATCAACATGTAGCTCCGTGTCCTGTTGTGTACAGATAGACAGACTGAGGAGATCCCTGTATACGTCCATAGATCTTAACACATGTCAATATACACTTACTGTTACTATTGAGGGGCTACAGCATGAAATAGAACTACTAAACTACCAGTGGGGTAAGTATGACTACTATCTAGGGTCTACAGGTTAACAAATAAAGGAATTCCCTGAACTCCTCAATATCTCAACACATGTCAGTATACACTTTTGACTATTTAGGGTAAACAACATGAAATTAAACTATAGAACTACACATGTACAAGTGGGGGCGAATATTGACTTGTCTTTGCTGGAAGTCATCATCAAATTTGCATGGCCTCTGCTTAGAGCAAAAATTCATTAATTTGCCCTTTGTGTGGAGTAATGATTCAGTTAGTTTTCTTCTAATGGGAGAAATAGTTTAGTTGGGTGATTTTGGTTGTAGGTATGATTCAATTAGTTATATTTTGAATGGAGTATTGTATATAATTCATGTGCAGAGAAATGAATCAAACTTTATATGTTGATTCTTATAGGAGAGGAGTAAGGATTCAGTAAGGAATTATTTATTAGAGTAGTATTCACTGACCTCTGACTGGAAAAGGGACAAACTTGAATAGTACTTTCCACTATGTTACAACATGACAATCTAAAAAAAAAGTTGGCTCAAATAAAATAGTGAGGTGTATATACAGTAGAACTTCGATGGCTCGAACTGCAATAACTCCTAACACCATGGATACCTCGAACCTTTTTTGTGGTCCCTTTGTGCAAGTTTAAGCATAGTTTGACCTCGATATCTCGAACACCCTGTTGGCTCAAACTGTTTTCAGTGGTCCCTTGGGTATTCAAGCCATCGAAATTCGACTGTAAAACAAAATCCAATGTATAAAGGACTAAATATTGCAATGCAATAATTGTTGTTCTTCAGCTTGTAGTCACTGAAATCATGTGTCATATTGTTTTTTTTTACAGGCAAACATGAAGAAATACAGCTTCATGGAGTTTTCCGTTTAAAGTAAGTCATCTTTAGGTTTGTAAATGTTAGTACACATATTCAGGAGTGCAGTTTAGGCTGGGCTCTTAAAGATTCACAGATAACTGCCCACTTGGCCACCAAAGTATTCTGTTAACTGTGTTACTTAAATAGACTAATAGGCCATTAAAAATTCTCACAATACTTAGCTCTGCTGTGCGGGAGCCTGAATTGCTAATTCATGAAAATATCAATGTGAAGCTTGGTTATACACGTGTATATATAAGTTATTTCTAAACAAGAAATTGTTTTAGTATAACTTAATGGAAAAACATCTTGAATGCTTATAAACTGACAATGTGTATAAACTATAGTCAGAATAATAATTATTATTTCAAAATTAAAATTAGCTACTGTGAAAGTACTATTGTTCGTGGGGTTCAAATTTTCGTGGATTTCGTGGTTCACTGAAACCACGAAATTAAGATCCCGACGAAATGCATTTTTCCATAGAGTTTTAAAGTATGGAATTTGAAACCATGAATTTAAGTACCCACGAAAGTGATTTTTCGAAAAACCACGAAAATTGATGTCCACGAATAAAAGTACTTCCACAGTATTTTATTGTCTTATAAGTGAGTGTCCATATTGCTTAATTCTCATTTTGGATTTATTATGTCAATGACTTTTAGTTACCATGCTAAATTCTTTTTCTATATTCTAAAAAGCTATTTTATGTATATGCAATACCTGTTTTAAAATTATTCACACTATAGCAAGAATATCAACATGCTGGAATCATACAATGTTTACAGATTGGGTTGGGTGGTGAATTGACAGGCAGCAAAACAGGTTTGGCTAGGTTGGTGAATATGTAGGCATCAGAACAGGTTTGGTTAGGGTTGTGAATTAACAGGCAGCAAAACAGGTTGGGGTGGGGGTAGTGAATTAACAGGCAGCAAAACAGGTTGGGGAGGGGTAGTGAATTAACAGGCAGCAAAACTGGGTTTTGGGTTGGGTGATTAATTGGCAGCCACCAAAACAGGTTTTGGTTTGGTGGTTGGTTAATTAGCAAGCACCAAAATATGTATGGCTAGGATGGTGAATCAGCAGCTAGCTAAACAGGTGTGGGCAGGATGGTGACTTTAGCAGGTAGCAAAATAAGTTTGGGTTCAGTGCTGAATTATCAGGTAGCAAAATAGACGTAGGTAGGGTGGTGAATTAGCAGGCAGCAAAACAGGTTGGGGTAGGGTGGGGAATTGGCAGTCAGCAAAACAGGTTTAGGTAAGTTGGTGAATTTGCAGCAGTTAAACAGTCTGGGTAATGTAGTGAAATGGCAAATAGCAATATAGCTTTGGGTGTGGTGGTTGAATTGGCAGGCAGCAAATCAGATTTGGATATGGTGGTGAATTGACAGACAGCAAAAAAGGTTGGGGTAGGGTTTCGAATCAGTAAGCATCAAAACAGGTTTTGGTATGGTGGTAAATTGGCAGTCATCAAAACAGGTTTGGGTTTGGTGGGTGGTTAATTAGCAGGCCACAAAATATGCCTTAGTAGGGTGGTGAATTAGCAAGCAGCAAAACAGGTTTGGTTATGGTAGTGAATTTGCAGACAACAAAACAGGTGAGGGTAGGATGGTGAATTTGGCATGCAGCAAATTAGGTTTGGGTAGGGTGATTAATTGGCAAGCAGTAAAACAGGTTTTGGTAGGGTGGTGAATTGGCAGGCAGCAAAACAGGTTTAGGTAGGGTGGTGAATCAACAGGCAGCATTTCAGGTTGTTTCAGTAGGATGTAGAATTGGCATGCAGCAAAGCAGGTGTGGATAGGATGGTGAATTGGCAGGCAGAAAAACTTGTTTGGGTAAGGAGGTGAATTTGCAGGCAGCAAATCAGGTTTGGGTAGGTAGTAAATTGTCAGGCAGCAAAACAGATTTGGGTAGGGAGGTGAAGTGGCAGGCAGTAAAAAAAAATTAATAGACATTTATAAAGGCAGAGAGTTGATCAATACTCAGAAGTTCTTTTAATCCCTGCTTAAACTCTTGGTCCTTCTAACTTATATGTATATTTCAGATTTGCTGTCCATAACATTCCATCGCAAAGTAAATTTACAGTGGATGTTGATATCAGTATCTGTTTTGAAGCTGGTGTACCCCCATGTAGTACTGTATACAGTGTTATGACAACATCAGAACTACTACATGCTGCTTGTGACACTACACAAAATATGATGCCATTTAAAGGTAGTTAGAACTATAGCTATTTATAGTTGTTTTACTTGCCTAAACTGGGCCATAGAATTTATGAAGGGACAAAAGTAACAAAGGCTGAACATGTCCCTGACTTAACAGTTTCTGTGACAGTGCTTTTTCTATTTTCACAAAGTCACTGTATGAACCACAAGCACAATCAATTGTGAAATGAATGCTCCATACACTAGGGAGGTAGATATATTGCTGCAAAGAAACGGAAAGTTTACAATTGGGAAATCAAAATCATCACATTTGTCAACTATACATCTGGAGGTCAGTAAGCTTGTTACCTACTGCAGATAACAGAGTTGAAATCACAAATTTGGTTGGTTGTACAACAACAGTGCTAATGGTTTGAATTGTAATGAAAATACCTATTCAAATAAAACACTCATAAGTTAATATCAATCCATGGCCATATAGAAAAAAAAGGCATTTGGTCCAATTTTTGTGTATAAAACCATTGAGATCATTTCTAAATCTGCATGATGAAGCAGACAGAGATATCTTGGGTTTAAAATAATATATTTTGTTCTGAATGAATGTTTGAAACACTCACGTTATCTGGAATTTGGGAACTTGGATTAGATATGAACATACTGTGCCCCAAATACACATGAGGCTTGTATCAAATTTACATAATATAAGAGTACTATTATTAGGGCCCGCCATGAAATGGCAGCACCCTATAGTAATCAGCCTGTCTGTCCGTTTGTCCGTCAGCGTTTTCTATGTCGTATGATAACTCAAGAATGCCTACACTGATTGGGATGGACCCTTTCTGACTTTTATATTTGTTATATGATATAAACCTATTATATTTGTTTTTTAGGACTGTCATTTGATTTCTGGAAAGCAACTGAATGTATCGTTGATTCAAGCAATGACCCAATAACAGGTAAGTCAAGTAATGTACATGTAGATATGTGATAACTACAGGTAATTATACCCCCCACAAACGAAGTTCAGGGGGGTATATAGGAATCACTCTGTTCATCTGTCTGTCTGTGATAGGAAACAATTTTTCATAACAGTTTTCTCAGTAACTACTCATTACCGCAACTTGAAATTTTGTATGCAAGTTAAGAATGATGTCCTATACTGCAAGTTACTTTTTCAGGATTGCCGGACATCTACTTCCTGTTTACTGACTTAGTTAATTTTCGAGATCTTTTGTCAATCGTAGAAGCTTTTCATAACAGTTTTCTCAGTAACTACTCATCACTGCAACTTGAAATTTTGTATGCAAGTTTAGAATGATGTACTATACAGCAAGTAGTGATTTCAGGAATGCCGGACATCTATTTCCTCTTTACTAACTTAGTTAATTTTCGAGATCTTTTGTCAATTGTAGAAACTTTTTGTAACAGTTTTCTCAGTAACTACTCATCACTGCAACTTTAAATTTTATATGCATGTTAAGAATGATGTCTTATACTGCAAATAGCGATTTTAGGATTGCAAGACATCTACTTCCTGTTTACCGACTTAGTTAATTTTCGAGATCTTTTGTCAATCATAGAAACTTTTCATAACAGTTTTCTCAGTAGCTACTCCTCACTGCAACTTGAAATTTTGTATGCAGGTGTAGAATAATGTCCTATACCGCAAATAGTGATTTCAGGATTGCAGGACATCTACTTCCTCTTTTCTGACTTAGTTGATTTTTGAGATTTTTTTATGCACAAAATTTTTAGTACACAATGGAATTGTGCAATTATAACTATTTTTGTCACAAATTATATTTGGGTCTTCTACTCTAATTGGGAATGGGGGTATCATTTTGTGGCCCTCCAGGTCACAGTATCTCTAGTTTAATTTGAAATAGGTCAGTCAGTTATATTTTGAATTTTATTTGGGGTCTACTAGCAAACTTGATATTTATTGAACTGTGTATCAGTATTGTCACATTCCTTGTCTCAATTCTTTGCATTTGGTCTTGTTATACAACTTACATGTACAGTGAAACCTGTCTTAACCAAACCTTTTTGGGATTGAAGATTTTGTTTGGTTTAGATATGTGTTTGGTTTAAACAGGTTGAAAACATATATGAATATATTATAATAAAAAGACTGAAAGATTTTTATTAGTGTAACTCCCCAGGACAGTACATACACATTATAAACCAATCCAACTTTGTTTAGTTAATTCATTGATCTTTTATACTCTCTTTTGTCCTAAATTTGTCTTTCCATCTCATTTCAGCCTACCGGGGGTATACATAGAATAACTGAATACTATAGTAACATGCTCTATTTATGTAATTATTGTAAATATTGTATATGGGAGAAGACTTTTATAGGTTGGAAAAACTTATGTCTGATCCCTTTTGCATTTTGTAAGCAAAATAAATAAGTTTAAACTAAACATATACCTGTAGAAATTGATAGAAAGGTTCTTAACATTGTGTTTGGTTTAGACCGGTTTTTCATTTTAGATGGTTTTTACTGTATGTTTGTGTGTGCTGGTTATCTTATCTATTTTCAAAGATGAGCAATCTTAAGTATACTAGTATCAATACAGAGAAAGGAAACCAGTCAACCAGAATCTATTTTTAACCGGGTTTTCCCTTTGGGAAATCCGGTTATTGAAATGCTGATGTATGGTGGTTGGATGGGCGGTCGGTCGGGCTGGCAGCTGCCAGATCTTGTAGACGCAAATCCTCTTTAACCATTCAACAGAATTTCATGAAACTTTTTTATGTAGCAAGGACATCATATGTAGATGTGCATATTGTCGGGGATTTTTCATCATACAATTTTTCCAGGAGTTATGCCCTTTTGAACTTAGAAATTTATAGGTGTTTTGACCATATGCTTGTAAGCACATCTCCTTTGTAACCGTTCAACAGAATTTCATGAAACTTTGTATGTAGCAAGGACATCATATGTAGATGTGCATATTGTCAGAGATTTTTCATCTCGCAATTTTTCCAGGAGTTATGCCCTTTTGAACTTAGAAATTTATAGGTGTTTTGACCATATGCTTGTAAGCGCAAGTCCTCTTTAACGGTTCAACAGAATTTCATGAAACTTTGAATAGTAGCAAGGACACATACCTGCCAACTTTTGAAAATCTCCATGGGGGTTTTTATGCGCGACTGTCCTTTTCAGTCGTGTGAGATTTCGCGGCATTTTGCGCGAAGTTTTTTTTGTTTTTTTTTTTATCTAATACTTGATGCTCTTTTTTATCAAATACAAACATCTGGGTGTTATAGAAGACTTTCTTTTTTATTGAGGGAGGCAAGACATTCCTATTTTATTGTGTTCTGGTTCTTGATTATTTTTGGTCAAATAAATCAATTGTGAACTGTTTTTGGACCATTTGGTGTTTTGTGTTCTGTTAAATTTTAACTTAGTTTTAACTGTTAAAGGGAAACAAAACCAGTGCTTTCTGTTAATCATTATGTTGCTGTTATTTGAATTTACAGTTGACTGTTTGGGGGGAAATTAAAGATTGTAAGCTTGTTAATGAAAGATTGTAAGCTTGTTAATGAAACCACTCTCTCTCTCCTTTATTATTTGCCTGATGTAGGTTTACTGCATTTCTCCTTTTATTCCATTCTTTATAAATAAAGCAAGCATTACATATTTTTTTAAATATTTTTTGCCTTTTCTGATTCAGTCAAAAGAAATTAAGAATGGTGTTCTGGGATTTTGAGTGACCTTTCGTGCATTACAGTACCAATATGTTTGTTAATGTCGTTAATGATACTCAGTTCAACCATGCAAACTCTGCAGAACGGGGGACTTGCAACGACATAGTCACTCGAATAGCCATCCACGGAACTGTCAAGTGTGGTGCTTACAGCTCGTTGTTTCAGAGATTGTGAACCTTGATTCATAACTCAAGAACTGTTCACTATGATTGCCGGTAGTCCATCCATTAACATAACTTTATTTACGCCGCCGAAGCCTTAAAATCAACAAAAAATCAACCAAACTCGTCATATTTTTGATTGTTTACATCAGCTGTTTTTCACGCGGAAACCGCGTGATCGATGTAAAACGGATTCTGATTGGCTAATATCGAGTCCCTTCCGAGAATTTGGTTTATCTCCCTTTCAACAGTCAAAATCGTGTAAACAAACATTTTTTCGTGTGAGTTTCTTCAAAATCGTGTTTTATGCCAAATTTTTGTTTCACGATCGTGACATCGTGACAGAAGGTTAAAATCGTGTAGATCACGCCAAAATCGTGAAAGTTGGCAGGTATGAGGACATCATATGTAGATGTGCATATTGTCAGGGATTATTCATCGTACAATGTTTCCAGGAGTAATGCCCCTTTGAACTAAGAAATATATAGGTGTTTTGACCATATGCTTGTAAGCACAACTCCTCTGTAACCGTTCAACAGAATTTCATGAAACTTTGTATGTGGCAAGGACATCATATGTAGATGTGCATATTGTCAGGGATTTTTCATTGTACAATTTTTCCAGCAGTTATGCCCCTTTGAACTTAGAAATTTATAGGTGTTATGACCATATGCTTGTAAGCGCAAGTCCTCTTTAACCATTCAACAGAATTTCATGAAACTTTGTATGTAGCAAGGGCATCATATGTAGATGTGCATATTGTCGGGGATTTTCCATCGTACAATTTTTCCAGGAGTTATGCCCCTTTGAACTTAGAAATATATAGGTGTTTTGAGCATATGCTTGTAAGCGCAAGTCCTCTTTAACCATTCAACAGAATTTCATGAAACTTTGTATGTAGCAAGGACATCATATGTAGATGTGCATATTGTCGGGGATTTTTCATCGTACAATTATTCCAGGAGTTCTGCCTCTTTGAACTAAGAAATCTACAGGAGTTTTGGACATATGCTTTTTGTTTGACTTTTAAATAAAGTAACTTTTCAGTGATTTTTAAGAGTTATGGCATACACTGCACATAATGAGAGGCTTTTCACACAAGTACCTATTTCTGCATTCAAATAGTGAACGAAAATCCGTTTTGATGTCGTATCGACATCCATTTCTTGTTAACTGATGTATTTTATCAACAGGTTTCGTTTTTAAGCTGAGGGTTCAATAATTTTCAGAAAATTTTCAGCAATTTGCAATTTTTTTTTATGCCCCGCCATGAAGTGGAAGGGGCATATAGATTTACCCTTGTCCGTCCGTACATACGTCATACGTACGTATGTCCGTCCGGATGTTAAGTTTTGCGTTTAGGTCTATATATTGGCAACCTCTTGTAGTATTTTGGTAATATTGCATGCACCTTTATTAGTACAAAAAATGTACTACCAGATTCACCAACAATTAGGGATCCATGACCTACATTTTACGCTTGAGTGACTTTTATTAAATTTTGCGTTAAAGTCCATTTCTCAACAACTATGCATTTTACCAATATGATGTTTCATCAAATTAATTGCCTTGATGAGTACTACCCAAAACATTGACAGTAAAGTGGCTTTGACCTATATTTTACACTTGAGTGACTTTTGTTAAATTTTGCGTTTAAGTCCATTTCTCAACAACTACACATTGTACCAATGGGATATTTCATCACATTTATAATTGCCTTGATGAGTACTACCAAAAACATTGACAGTTAGGTAGCTTTGACCTATATTTTACTCTTGAGTGACTTTTGTTAAATTTTGCGTTCAAGTCCATTTCTTAACAACTACACATTGTACCAATGGGATATTTCATCAAATTTATAATTGCCTTGATGAGTACTACCAAAAACATTGACAGTTAGGTAGCTTTGACCTATATTTTATGCTTGAGTGACTTTTGTTAAATTTTGCGTTTAAGTCCATTTCTTAACAACTACACATTGTACCAATGGGATATTTCATCAAATTAATCATCTGTAATGGTACTTCTGGATGATTCAGTGACCGGGAACTAATTTTTATGCCCGATTGACTTAGGTTATCTATTGTGATAAATTTGTCGGCGTTGCATCCGTGTCTTATAGACACATTCTCTAGTTTTGTAACCATTTAATTTTTTTCGTCCATCCAAAATTGTGAAAATCTACATCCTCAATAAAACAAATATTGAAAAAAATCCAGCATACAATAAACTTGGTTATCAGTTCTGAAAGTATTAATTTTGTGTTTTAGGATGTCCAGCAACAGTAGTTGGTCAGACATTTGAGTGTTGTATGCCTTTGACATTCAGATCAGGAAAGAGGAATGTAAATGTTAAATTTGAATTGTCAAAGTGTGATGAGATTACATACAGTGTGGAGAGGAAAGAATGGACTACATCAGGACTTACTGCAATAAATGGTAAATTAGTATTATGTCCAAAAACTTAATGAGATACCATACAAGGTATTCGATATTGCAGAGACCTTTTTGTCTCCATTTTTAACGAGACAATAAATTTGAGATATGTTGCTACACTGTTTACTGCCAGTCTATATCTATCTTCATCAATTTGGCTGACAGTCTACCTTTATTCTGTATAAGTGTCCCAGATATACAACCTTTTTGTTAGGGAAGGAGTGCAGTGCTATCGTATAGACTTCTAGAAGAAATATCACAAAAAACTTAATACATTTCAGACGATAATTTTTGAGAGGTAAAGGTGTAAACAAAACAAGCAACTCCCACACCATTTGACTTCTGTCATGGAAAACAAAGAATTGAGATAATCTTTGTTTAACTTAATATTTTACAAATAAAAATAAATGTGTGAATGGGATTAAATTAACAGTAACCATTTTTATGGAGCACAGATTTAATAGATGTGAGTAGGTCTCAGAAAAAAAAATACTTCATACCAGTAATAGAATATTGTGTCTTTTTCACAGGCAAATTGCAGTCACACGCACTGGGAGATTCATTCCAGTTGAATTTCACACTTGCTGATTATCCTGGATCTGTTAGTGTTACCATGGCAATACAAGCTTGCTACTTAGCCCAACAACAACCATGTCATGTATATGACCTAGCAAAAACAGCTGTCACTATAACCAAACCATCTTGTACTGGCAGGAAGAGGAAAAGAAGGGAGACCACTGAGTAAGTTCAGTATATACAGTATAATCTTATTGTTATATTGCTTCTTAATTTTCATCCCTTTTCATGTATGTACATGTATACATTGTATGTATTGCAAATTGGAATTTCTTATTTGTTTTTAGCTCTCATGACGTTCATGTATTCAACACAAAAAATTCACAGCTAAAAGGGATTGGGAGACTTTGTTGCTGCAATTTAGAAATATTTTAATGTTAGAAGTTTTTGTATTACCACAATTTATATATAGATTAAAGTTTTTAACCTATTATTTTATTATCCTTATATTAATATAGATTTTGACACTTGAAAATTTTTTTATTTTATGTAAGAAAATATTTATTCAGTTTGCTACCAAGTTTTGGTGTTTGAATAATGGACTTATGGCACACTTGTAAACGAAATGTAAGTTTAGACTGCATCTATGCCGGTTTCCTATCATTAACTTGTGATCAAAATGACACAATGATGTGAACTTGATATGCAAGTCTTTTTACCATAGAACTCTTGGAGAGTTATTTTACAATTTAGAAGTGAAAATAGTTCAGAGTTTATACCCCTTGACACAGAATTAAAGGTTTCTAATCATTAATAAATGAAGGAAAATGCATACAGTTTTCAAACTAAACCACAGTGATACAGGAGGAGAGCTCCTTGCAATATTGCAAGGCACTATGTATTGTGCTATTTCTATTTTTTTTTCAAACGCCTATTAATCCATTTATCCATTTACGTTTCAGACCTG
This sequence comes from Modiolus philippinarum, assembly GCA_002080025.1. NCBI lineage: Eukaryota > Metazoa > Mollusca > Bivalvia > Mytilida > Modiolidae > Modiolus > Modiolus philippinarum. The sequence continues at coordinate 10,690 of MJUU01002630.1, read as the reverse complement.
ATCCTGCCAACTTCCATGAAGGTATGAGGATACTGACAGAGAGAAAAGCTACATCTGATGAAATACAGGCATATGTACAGACTGTCCAGAAATATGAGGTATCATGCTTAAATAATATCAGTGAATGGTTCTAATCTGTTGAATCAGTTGACCCAACATTTCATTGAATTTCTGACTGTATAGTCACTGCTTTTCTGTATCTACCTATAAGCAAATGACAGATGTGTATATAGGTAAAGCAAATTAATTTCCTTAAAAAAATTGGCCTGCCTGCTAAACACTAAAATGGGAAAAATTCAGAGGACACACCCTATGTCCTCAGAGGACATTATCTTATGCTACATATACCCCTAGAGGTGCTGTAAAAATTTCTTCTTGCAACCTGTTAGCTTCACTTGCCCTGCTTGTAGGTGTTTCTATTTGCAACCCTGTTAGCCTCACATGCCCCAATTCAACTGATTTTGATGAATATTTAAACACACAAAAGAACATATAAAGAAATGTATCATTTTAACACACTCAAGGGAAATAATCAACATTCAAGTGTTAGAGATGTACCTTGCACTGTTTCCCTGCTAAAGATCTTCATAAAGGGTCTGGAATACCAGTAGTATCCTATTGTCACATAAACATGCAAATAATTTGTAAAATCTTGTATTCAGATGGTTTTTGGCTTTCATACATGTATATAGAAATCGTTGAAATCATAAATCATGTCTATTTTCAGTGAAATTTTCAAGATTCCTGCTCCCAAAATAGGTCTTTCTACAGATCAAACTAATACCCTATTAGCCCCTCTTCATTTGATGCTTCAGCAAATTAATGTGTATATGATTATTTGTTGCTTAAGATTTTAGATTGATATGAACATTAGATATTTTTGTTTCAGTTATGAGGAGAAAGATACCAATAATATATGATTTCTATTTTATTTCTTTGACTGATCAGGCATTAAATTTTCTATTTATTCGTAAATACATGACTTTTTCATGTGTTTTTTTATATTTTGATTCCATAATTTTAAAATGCAATTTATTTCATTTGCAGCATGATCTAAAACTTCACAATTTGGAAGGAGCTGATATATCCCCTGATAATTCTAAAATTGGAGCGAAATCTGCACTACAGGCTTTAGGAAAGAACAATCCAGCAGCAATTGTTACAACAGGGGAAGTAGCTAGTGCCTCCCCAGTGGATGGAGGTAATAATATGAACATGGGAATAAACCAGATTGTTTGTTCCCATTTTTAAATGAATTTTTTTTCTTTTTTATTAGCTCACCTGACCCGAAGGGTCAGTGTGAACTATTGCCATCACTTGGCGTCTGTTGTCCGTCCATTATCTTTTCACATATTCATCTTCTCCTCTGAAACCACTAAAGCAAATTCAACCAAACTTTATAGGAATAATGTATGGAAGGTCCTTTACAAAGATTGCTCATTTCGTTCTGATTTGATAAAAAACATGGCCGCCAGCGCGGAACTTAGGTTTAACATTTGACCCTATGGGAAAAATCACATTTCAATCTTCTGCTCTGAAACGGATGAAGCAAATTCAACCAAACTTTACAGAAATAGCGTACTAGAGTTCCTAAACAAAGATTGCTCATTTGGTTCCGATCCGACGAAAAACATGGCCGCCAAGAAGGTACATTGTTTAACATAGGACCCTATGGGAAAATCAAATTTTCATCTTCTCCTTTGAAATACATGTAACTGAAGCAAATTCAATCAAACTTTCATGAATGATATATGGAAGGTTCTTTACAAACATTGCTCATTTTGCTCTGATTTGATAAAAAAAACATGGCCACCAGCATGGAACTTGGGTTTAACATTGGACCCTATGGGAAAAATCACATTTTCAAACTTTACAGGAATGATGTACTATAGGTCCTTCGTGAAGATTGCTGATTTCGTTCCAAACCGATAAAAAATATGGCTGCCAGCACGGAACTTAGTTTAACATTGGACTCTACGGGAATATCACATTTTCATATTCTCTTCCGAAACCACTACAGCAAATTCAATCAAAGTTTACAGGAGTGATGTACTTAAGGTCCTTTACAAAGATTGCTCATTACCTTCTGATCCGATAAAAAACATGGCTGCCAGTGCACAACTTTGGTTTAACATTGGACCCTATGGGAAAAATCACATTTTCATCTTCTCTTCTGAAACCACTGAAGCAAATTCAACCAATCTTTACAGGAATGATGTACTATAGGTCCTTCATGAAGATTGCTTATTTCATTCCAAACCAATAAAAAACATAGCCGCTAGCACGGAACATAGTTTAACATTGGACCCTATGGGAAAATCAGATTTTCATCTTCTCCTCCGAAACCACTAAAGCAAATTCAGCCAAACTTTACAGGAGTGATGTATGGAGGGTCCTTTACAAAGATAATTGCTCATTTTGTTCCGATCCGATAAAAAACATGGCTGTCAGCGTGGAACTTTGGTTTAACATTGGGTTTAACTTGGGTTTAACATTGGACTCTATGGGAAAAATCACATTTTCATCTTTTCTTCTGAAACCACTGAAGCAAATTCAACAAATCTTTACAGGAATGATGTACTATTAGTCCTTCATAAAGATTGCTCATTTCGTTCTAAACTGATAAAAAACATGGCCCCCAGCGTGGAACTTGGGTTTAACATTGGACCTTATGGGAAAAATCAGATTTTCATATCCTCTGAAACCACTGAAGCAAATTCAACCAAACTTTAAAGGAATGATGTACTTAAGGTCCTTCATGAAGATTGCTCATTTTGTTCCAAATGGATAAAAAACATGGCTGGAACATACAATGTAGTTTAACATTGGATCCTATGGGAAAATCACATTTTCATCCTTCTCTGAAACTGTTGAAGCAAATTGATCCAAACTTTACAGGGAATGATGAATGGTAGGTCCTTTACAAAGATTGCTCATTTTCTTCCGATCGGATAAAAAAAACATGGCCGCCAGCGAGGAACTTAGTTTAACATTGGACCCTATGGGAAAAATCTCATTTTCATCTTCTCCTCTGAAACCACTTAAGCAAATTCAACCAAACTTTATAGAAATGATGTAAATGCATAGAAAGTCCTCCTCAGAAATGACTAATTTCAATAGGATCAGACAAAAAACGTGGGTGCTAATGGAGAACATAGCTAAACATTAGACCCCATTGGTAAAAAACTTCATTTTTGGTCATGCATGGCATAGAAGCATTTTGTCAGGTGAGCGATACAGGCTCAGTCTGTGCCTCTAGTTCCTAAACCCATAATTAATATGTTATATTCATTATGGTTGATCCACTATGACCATGATGATTGTTCCATACCTCAGTCAGTTTTAAAAATTCCTTCAACTTATTTCCTTATTTGAAAAATACCTTCAGTCAATATACTTTTCAGCTGATCAACAGTAGTACATTGTCATTTGAAAATATAACTGCTTAGGTGGGATCATTCAGATTAGTTAAGATTTGTCCATTTGTTTATATGGTAAAAGTAAAATTTCTGATCTCATCCTTTATTTTTTCTTTAGGGGCAGCAATATCCCAGATGATGGGTGGAACTACAGATATCAAGGGAAGAACAAACCAGGCATTTGTTGTGGGAAAAGGATTGAGTAATGCAGGTGTCAAACTCCTCGGAAATAAGTTGGCAAACATGACAATAGGTGACCTCACAGCCATGTTTGATATGAAGAACATAGATCCAATACTTGTATATGAGCTCGGAAAACAATTAAAGGAATTAGCCAGTGCATTAGTATGTTATCAACTATATATCGTTTCAAATACATTTGTATGGCATCTTTTTTTATGTAGGTTTCATCATAAAAATCACTAATACAACAAGTAGCATTAAATTATCAGTCTAAATAATATGGGAGGCCATATTTCAATTTTTCCCATCACTATATACTGATTTGTAGCTCACCTCACAAATCGAGGGGGCTTATGTGATACCCTGAGCTTCGACGTCCCCATCTGATTAGGAAGAATTGGTAAACTCCATTCCTGCTTACTGACATGTCCCACAACAACCATATAGGTATGTATGATGCATTTTGGGATGACAACTGCAATGCATGCTTCGTATGCTGTCAATGACCTACATTTTACGCATGAGCGACTTGGTAAGGTTGAATGATAAAAGTCCATTCTCCCTTACTGACATGTTCCACATCAACCATATTGTTATGTATGATGCCTTTTGGGATGACAAAAACCATGCATGCTTCAGATGCTGTCAGTGACCTACATTTTAAGCATGAGCGACTTAGTTATTTAGAATGGTTAAAGTCCATTCCCACTTACTGACATGTCCCAAATCCACCATATTGATATGTATGATGCATTTTTGGATGACAACAGCAATGCATACTTTGGATGCTGACTGTGACCTACATTTTACGCATAAACTACTTGGTTAGGTAGAATGGTTCAAGTCCATTCCCGCTTACTTACATGTCCCACATCAACAATATTGGAATGTATGATGCATTTTTGGAAGACAACAACATTGCAAGCTATTGGATGCTGTCTGTAACCTACATTTTACACATGAGTGACTTGGTTAGGGAGAATTGTTAATGTCCATTCCACTTACTGCATTTTCCACATCAACCAAAATATTATATGTGATGCATTTTGAGATGACAACAACAAATTCATGCTTCAGATGCTGACTGTGACCTAATTTGATGCTTTAGCAACTTGGTTAGGTAGAATGGTTAAAGTCCATTTTTGCATACTGACATGTATCACATCAACCATATTGGTATGTATGATGCATTTTGGGATGGCAGCTGCAGTGAATGCTTTGGATGCAGTCTATGACCTACATTAAATGCATGAATGAATTCCTTCAAAAGGATAATTATAGTCCATTCTTGTTTACTGACATGTTTAAGATGTGACAATGATGTAAACTTGTAACATGTGACACCTGCAACGAGGTGAGCTTAGCAGGCTGTGGCTACTTTCTATGCTTTACTGAATTGTTGGTGTCCTTTTTTACTTATAATATATAGTTTTTCGTAAAACTGTCTCTTGGCAAAGGGGTATGTTTAACAGTCAAACCTGTCTCATGTGACCATCCAAGGGAACCTCAAAATAGGGTCACATAAGACAGGAGGTCTTTTAATAAAGGCTCAATTTACAAAGAAAGCCCTATGAAGGGATATTAAAATTAGGGTCATATAAGACAAGTTTTTGCTTAATAGTGGTGGTCGCTAAGGCAGGTTTGACTGTATATTGTTAATATTTCTTAGACTAATTTATATTTTTTTTAGTTGTCTGAGTTTATAGATAAAATATTGAATGGACAGATTAGCAACATACTGCAGTCTTTTGATGTTCCAATAAAGGGAGACTTCAGTTTTCCAAGACAGGATGTCAAATTCTTCCCGGATATACATCTGACGTTCCCACTGGGGGGCTTTATTGTCATGACATTCAGTAAGTATCTTATTTAGTATATGCTTCATTTTGTCGGGAGAAATAGAAATTTCCATGAGGCAACATCCGATTGCTCACTTAAAATAATTAGGTCTTCTAGTCCCTACAAGAATTCGCAATGAAATTGCAATTTGAAAATTATTCTTTTTATGCACAATATCAGAGGATAGTAACATTCAATTTTTTTATGCCCCATCGTAGGTGATGGGGGGCATTAAGTTTTACCTTGTCCGTCCATCCGTCCGTCCGTATGTATGTCTGAAAATTTTCGCCTAGGATTTCTCACCTAGCGTATTCAGTAATGATTTGATATTTTGGTATGAAGCTTTGATATGACGAGTTGTACTGTGTCTTCCCTTTTCAAGTCCGTCACTCATCTACTTCCTGTTTGCTGATATCTTTATTTTTTCCATTACAGCCAAATATTGAAAATTTTTGTCAAGGATTTCTCAGCTTGTGTATGAATATTCAGTCTGAAGCTTTCGTATGATGAGTTGTACCATGTCTTCCCTTTTCAAATTTGTCACTCATATATTTCCTGTTTGCCGATAACTTTGATTTTTTCCATTGTATATATTGAAAATTTTTGTCAAGGATTTCTTAACTTGTGTATGCAGTAATGATTTTATATTTAGTCTAAAGCTTTGGTATGTTGAGTTGTACTGTGTCTCCCCTTTTCAAGTCCGTCACTCATATACTTCCTGTTTGCAGAAATCTATCTGGCAGGAAGCATCTGTGTCCCATTGACACATACTTTTTTTTATTATTTCCAGATTTTCTTTACAGTCATATCATAGTTTGATTCTTTATGTACCCAAAAGTGCCAGATTACAGTATTTGACACAAAATAGGTTACTTTGCTGCCTAGTTCAACAATGCAAAAATAGCACAGTATGTCAAGCTATTGTTGGTGCTTCAAATTTCTATAGACAAGAAATTTGTACTGCTAAAAGTGGGCATATATCTTTTTATTTCCAATTTGCCTAATTTTTAGTTGTTCTCCAGTAACCATCTCTGCACTTCCCTTATATGAACATACCATTGTCAATCTCTATAGAACATAAGAAACAGTGTATTAATTTTCATGCATGATTTGTGATGAAAAAAAAATTCCAAAAGTGAAAATACCACATTGAACCAATAAATACCATGTTTAAATAAAACAAGTATTTTTATTATGGAGAAAAATATCTGCAATACATTAACAAAAAGATCAACAATAAAACTCCATCAATGCTAATTAATTTCCATAGGATTCTTACAAAACAATAGTTTATGTGTATCAATACATATGAAACATGTGTGTTTCAAATCCCAAGCAATTTCTTGTAACTGACACTCAAATACACAAACATAGATTTGTTTTAGTGTATTGTTTAATTTTCCATTTTCTTAGGTTTTGGATCAGGAGCATATTATGGTATGAAATTTGAAGTTGGAGCTAAGTTGATGACTATGAAAGGATATGCCACAATAACTCCCTATGGTGGTTGTATGGTGTGGGGAGAGTTGGGTATAGGATTCCTGTTGTATGGAAAACTAAGACTGGAAGGAAGAATCATGGATCTAAGATTTCCAACAACTGCTGAAATTGCCTTCAACAAATTCCCTCTGGATGTGGGGTGAGTAATTTTCCTTTCTTCATTTATGGATGTCACATTTGAAGATGGTATTTGACATACTAGTATGTATTCATATATTAAGTTTGAGATTTGTTGCAACTAAGAAGTGGTTTGATAATTTTCACAATAGCTATTCTCATTACACTTTTAAGTTACAGTCAAACTTTGATGGGTCGAACACTCAAGGGACCAATGGAAACAGTTTGAGCTACAGGGTTGTTCGAGATATCGAGGTCGAACTATGTTACAACTTGATCAAAGGGACCAGAAAATAGGTTCAAGACATCCATGGTGTTTGAGTTATAGCAGTTCCAGCCATCAAAGTTCTACTGTATTTAGAATTACATGTTTGAAAGCCCAACTGTCCAGTAAATTACAATAAAACTTGATCTCTCAATGGCTTTTTTAAGAATTCCTGACATGCCTGTGTAAGATTCCAAACGGATGCCAGTGATGAACATATTTTAAAGATGATTGCACAAAATGATAGCCGAAACTACACTTCCAAATAATAACAAAACAATTGTGTCTGGCATGTCTATGCAGGTCTTATAATAGATTTTTGTCAGCTTGGAATTTGCCATATCATAGTTCCCCTTTATCCCCATTTATAATGTATGCAGTAAGTCATTGTATTGAGAGCCAGTTACCAGGTTAATGTCACTTGTTTTAATTGTGATGTTCATTTTACACATCAATCCATCTCTTGTGAAATATCTGATTGGTATAGAAAATTAATGTCTGAGATCCAAAGTTTCAATAATATGAAGCAGTTCATGTATTAACAGGGTTGCCACACATCCTGGAAAACTGGATAACCCTTGAATTTCATTTTGAACTTCAAGGGCCTGGTTAAGACCTTGAATTTAAAAATATTTGAAAATATCCTGGAAAAATTCTTGAATTTGTAGACATCAAATAAAGAACCATGATTTAAGATTAATTTAGGTTCAAGAAACAGCATAGCATATATAATTGATTGAAATTGGGAATTTCTTTATGAAATGAATCAAGTTTTGTTTTGCTTACAGGATGTCAATGTACCTTGAACTTACACCAGTAATGTTAAGGCTTCAAGGTTTGGTCACATTGGAAATAAATCTCTTGTTCAAAACTTTCAAGAAAACACTGTACAAACATGATATATGGCGCTACAAGGCACCTACCATCAGGAAGAAAATGGTGGACACTATAAAAGATGAAAAAGACAATTCACCTCCACAGATAGATTCATTTGTTGATCAAATTGGTGCAAGGGTAAGTTTAAATAGAAAATATCGGTATTCTGTTTTGTTTTTGTACTACAAACATAAAAATACTGTAATTGAAATTATTGTATTCACTTATTATTATCATTGTAAAATGGCTTGCCAATAAATTTTTTGAAAAAGACTTATTTATCTGAATTATACAGATGAAAATTTTCATCTTATGACCTAGTACTACACACCTGTCCACTTTAAATTCCATGAATTATCATTCTTGTATCATAGATGATAAGCCTTGGACAGGTGAAACATGCCGTCTTCAATTGTCTACTTTTGTTTTAATTACTAAAATTTTTTTGTTTGTTTGTATAATTGAGCTGCAGTCTAAGTTAATACAGAAATGTACTTGCAAATTTTGACAACTTTGACATGTTTTTGTGGATTTTGATGTTCCTTGAAGATTTCACTATAGTGAAACTAATATTTGTTAATTGAGCTGAAGTCTAAGTTAATACTTGCCAATTATGAGACAAAATTGGCATGATTTTGAGGATTTTGATATGCCTTCAAGATTTCGCTATAATGTAACTAATGTTTGGTAATTAAGCGGCAGTCTAAGTTAATACTTGCAAACACTGAAAGGACTGCAGAATATAGTCTTCATAGAGATATTGATCTAGCTATTGGGATTCTGAAGATGGAAGTCCTTTAAGAAATAAAGTAAAGAGACCGAAAAAAAGTGTTTAAATTGTCTGTATTGGGCTATCAGAGTTTAGATAATGTCAGTCATGTTACACCCAGCACCTGAATCGGTTTTCAGGGGCATCGGCTGCAAAGCTGCCAAGCGTCCCCAGTTATTGGATAGGAGAATGCCCTGTCTATGGGGGTAGTCAGGTAGTAATACGGAAAGCCTGAACACAAACCATTGCAGCCAAACTGTGGAGAAACGCCACGCTGCATGCAGTATAAAGACCCCTTCTATATATCTCTAAAGAGAACAGACGCACTGGGTGTCGTATGGAAGGCTAAATTTCCTGCCACTACCCATTTCTCCCCTTTTCCAGTGGCAATCAAAAGTTGTTGCCTCGGTTGTCCCTTCCACCTTTGTTTCTTTCTTCTTTTGCTGACAATTTTTTGAATTGATTAACTTGTTCTTGTCCTGATATAGCTGAAATATTGCTCATTGGACCTTAAACTCTAACTAATCAATCAATCAATCAATCATGTTACAGAAAAAGCGTGGTGGAGCTCCATGTGAAGTAAGACAACTTCCAGGACTTGATTACACAGAGCCTCGTTTTGAGATAGCTGTAAGAGCAGCAGACGACAGATGTCAGGTGAAGTTATTTTTGGATGTTGGAACTGTTCCTGGTGGAAGTGATGTACTGAAGGAAAAAGAACTTGGAGGTCAATCAACTATTGTCAAAGAGGTATTAAATGATATTGTTAGCATATATATCGATTTTTTCATGGATTTCAATCTGGATTAAAAAATGAGCAATTTATATGAAAGATTTTGATTTGATATTGAACTTGCACAGACATCTCAAGTTTTGAAATTTTCCATGTTAAAGATAAGTTAAACTTTTTTGAAAACCATTGGAAAAAATCAAAGATAAAGGAATTTTCCAAAATGAGACTTGACAGGTTTACATACTTTTTATGTACTTTTGATTTTAAATTTAGTAGAATAATCAAATTCTAAGACAGTTTACTTTTTGTGTAAGTGATAATGATAGAATAACATGGATGTGTATGTCTGCTTGTATAAAATAGTTAACGGTCGTTTTAAATTTTCCATTACTTTCTTTCAAATTAGCTTCCTTAGCCCGAAATAAAATTTTCTTGTTATCTTTCAGAGATTGAGATCATCTGGAGTACCTCTCTATTTTACAATGATTGCTGAGAATGATTCAGGTCAAAGGTCAAGAGCCAGTTGTTACTTACCAACCTATGATGTGACCTTGCCTGGAGGTCGTTTCCAAGAGGAATACACAAGCAGTAGTAATCCAGCAGTTATGAGAGCATCAGTTACTGTATATGAGGACTCTGAACTAAAACAGTCCATGGTTGGATTAGGCTATGGAAAGGATATATTTGGAGACCAAATAATAAACTGGAATTATGTTTCAATAAAAGACAATCAACATGATATTAACATAGGTAATGGATGACATATATCGTATATTAGAATAAAAGGGGGTGCGGGAAGTGGCTAGTGCTATACTTTTTCAAAAAATTTACACCAGATAGCTATTGAGTTAAATTGAATTCTCAATATTTTCAACAGATTTTCAAGTAAAAGTATACTTGGATGATCCTCAATGAAATTTTATGTATTATCAGCAAACTTTGAAAAGATTATAGTTACTTCAAAAGTAAGGAAATTGATGTTAAAAGGA
>MJUU01002629.1:50299-60603 GCA_002080025.1 Modiolus philippinarum | reverse complement strand
CTGACCTTTTCCTTTACTCGTACGAGGCCAAGTTTTAACAAGGGCTTACACAAAGAAAACAAAAACATTTAGCCAAGTCCTTTTATTTCAGCTTCCGCTGCATAGACGATGTACTTTCTCTTAATAATCCTAGATTTAAGGAGTATTTACATCAGATCTATCACAATGAGCTTGAAATTAAAGAAACAACTGAAACACATACTTCAGCTTCATACCTATATCTTTTATTGTATATTGACGAAGATGGACGTTTGAAATCTACGCTATATGACAGACGTGATGATTTTAATTTCCCAATTGTGAACTTCCCTCTCTTAGCAAAAATATACCTACCTCTCCAGCCTATGGAGTGTACATTTCACAGTTGATTCGCTACTGTCAAGCGTGTAGTCTGTACAGTGATTTTTTAACAGAGCAAAAACACTGTCCCAAAAGCTGCTTAGTCAGGGATTTGTTCAACCTATGTTAATTTCATCCCTCAAGAAATTCTATGGCCGTCACCATAACATCATTGAAAGATATGACGTGTCAGTATCCCAAATGAAGTGGACAATTTCAGCTAGATTCACGTCTTCACCGGATTTGACTACCGACTTTGACATTTTCCTGGATTGACTCACTCACAATGTGACGGGTGCTGTTCAAAGAGCAGGACATGTTTACCCTTCCGGAGCACCTGATGTCAATCGCAGTTTCACCGGAGTTCACACTGTGAGTGCCTTTGCTTTCAATGTTGTGATTTCTATTTCTTTGCTTTGTATCCGTCTAAAGTCATTGTTTTCTGTGTCTAACGTCATTGTTATCTGTGTTCTCGTTTTGTCCATGCCTTTGGACTTCGCTTTTTGTAAATTTCACTCCTTTGTTCTTTCGGTATTCTATTGCCGTTGTTTGACAAATGCACTGTCATTATCATTTAATCGTGGCATTGAATCTTGTTACTTATTCTTGATAAATTGAGCACGAGAATGTTGTTTGAGCTAGTTTTCAAGACCAATCATTTCCCTTTCATACATTATTGCTCTTAGATTCTATGACTAAAGTTATAAAACAGTTATTTAATTGGTATGCAAGAAACAGACCATAGCATTTGTTCATTGGCACTGGGAACCACACAAATGTTCTATTGCCCTCGACCGTTGGCTCCTCGACATAGTACACTTTTGTTGTTTCCGGTACCTTGGGACAAATATTATGGTCTGTATAACCATTAAATAACTGTATATTATTATACTCAAGTAAATGCATCAATTAATACAATATGCTACGGTACCACTTTTTTCAATTGAATACTTTTTTCAATTGAATGTATCATTATTACGTTTTCGGTCAAATAGTCCCAATAATCTGAAACTATGGACCACCGACGTCACAATTACTCGTATAATTTTCGAAATGGTTATATGCAGGACCATCTGGTATTTTATTCTAGAGTTATTCATATTGTCTATTATGTTTCTGTTTCTACAAATTAGAAAATAACAAAATACCAAAGTTACTGTGAATTTCGTTTCTACATTTGAAAAAAAGAGTCTACAATTTATGCCCATAGCTTTTTGTAAGATTCTGCCAGCCAATTTGTTGACGCCTTATTATTTCCCGATGTAGGTGAGAATTAGATGAAGTGATACTAGTATATTGTTTATTTTATTAGTTTAAATATGAGGCATGTCGGGTTTCTCTCAAGTCATTGATACATGTATAATCTGTTCGTAAGATTTTTCCAGATGAATCTTTGTACCTTTGTTTTATCTTTAATGCAAGCAACCAGTCTACGCCACCTGTTTACTAAATACAAAAATATCAAAGTTGCAAAAATGAACAGTAAATTTAGTTATGCTGTACACGTGTTTCAAGGAGTGACCTCTCATCAGCAGCATTAAAATCAAACAATATGGAAAGCCATAATCAAAAAATTGTAAACAAAGAAGTACTCATTGCCAGAAATATCGAAATAGGAAGCCAAATCCAGTACTTAGGACATCCACCGAGTGCTATACACGGAATGAAGCCGTAGTATTTCTAAAGGATTAGAATTTTGATAAAACGATAAATTTCTATAAATCGCTAGGTAAATTTTCGTGCCAGACAGGTCTGATTATTGGACTGGTGAATACCCTCGGAGATCTCTGGTCCACCAGCAGTGGCATCGGTCCAATGGTTTCAAAATACAAAAATACCAAAGTTGCAAAAATGAACAGTAAATTTAGTTATGCTGTACACGTGTTTCAAGGAGTGACCTCTCATCAGCAGCATTAAAATCAATCAATATGGAAAGCCATAATCAAAAAATTGTAAACAAAGAAGTACTCATGACCAAAAATATCGAAATAGGAAGCCAAATCCAGTACTTAGGACATCCACCGAGTGCTATACACGGAATGAAGCCGTAGTATTTCTAAAGGGTTAGAATTTTGATAAAACGGTAAATTTCTATAAATCGCTAGGTAAATGTTCGTGCCAGACAGGTCTGACTATTGGACTGGTGAATACCCTCGGGGACCTCTGGTCCACCAGCAGTGGCATCGGTCCAATGGTTTCAAAATACAAAAATACCAAAGTTGCAAAAATGAACAGTAAATTTAGTTATGCTGTACACGTGTTTCAAGGAGTAACCTCTCATCAGCAGCATTAACCTGGGGGTCTTATTAAAATATATGCATGTAGTTTCTTGGCGTTGTATATAAATACAGAGAAGGAGCATTAAGAAATAATTAACAGTATCCATATCTTTATATTATTTTTACTATAGGACTGGCACTTTATAGCAAATATTTTACCCCGAGCGACCAGCGAGGGGTAAAATATCACCATAAAGTACAAACTCGTGGTAAAAATAATATAAATATGTGGCTATTGTTAATTATTTCGATTCGAATAGACACTCACAAGGTTCCACTTAGGAGAATTCCACCTAGCCCACATGGATGAAACACCATTTTACTCCATTAGTTTGTTTGTGACGTTACAAAAACTGATGTAATACTATTTATGACGTTATCGAAAGTGGCTTCATTTGTTTATGACGATATCAATAGGTAAATATTATTTTTACCACTTGTTTGGACACAAAACGATTGATGGTAATCATATTAGAATTGAATATAAGTAAATGTATGCGACTATTCTTTGTAGTATGCCCTAGCTGTTTGTTTAACAAATGCTTACTAATTTCCCTTTCTTGATATATACAGTTCGTTGATGAAGTCAGAAAAGAGTGGTGTAGTCCAGACAGAAAACAATTCATACTGAAGCCTTTACACAGAAATTCTGTTGTACAAGCAGGCAAGAGATGTAGAATTGATTTTACTGCACACTACCTGCCAGGAATACAACCCACAGCAATGTATATAATACAGACAGCAAATAATTATGGTTAGTTTGGACACTTGTCAGTACTTCATTCTTATTATCAAATACAAATGTGAACTGTTGAAAATAAAGCGGAATCAATTTTCCAGGGTAGTGTCAGGGTTAACTATGTTCTGACTATACAGAATTTAACTTTACATCTGACTTTCTGTATGATTGGTACCATTCGCGGAGCCCTTCATTTTACCAGACGATATTTCTGTTAACAAAGCACAGCACCAAGTTAATTTTTGTTGCTTTTGTTTTTGCTTTCTTCTTTTTATCCTATAAGACATTGCTTGTTCCCAGTATATTTGATGATCCTCATGTTGCAAAAACATTGACAAACCTCAAGGAAAATATGTCATAGTAACTGAAGACAAAGCTTCTAACAATATTGTGTTTGTATGTAAGAAACATTATTTAGACTGTCTTGTTAAGGAGATGAGCATTGACACTTTATCTGGCAATCCTACTTATACCCCAACTACATTATCAAGGGACGAAATAATTACAATTAACACTTCTGTGTTAGCATCCTTCGGTATCAAAGTAGATGAAAATAAAAATTATCTTCCTTACATTTACTAGGTGCCTAAGCTTCACAAGAATCCCTACAAACAGAGATTCATGGCAGGATCTGCCAGATGCACCACTAAGACCCTATCCAAACTCCTTACCACTTTACTTACTGCAGTTAGACTATTGCGAGAAGGCCTATTCTACGAGCGGCGTGAATCAGATGTGGATTCTTAAAAATTCCAAAGATCTCCTTGAACAGCTCTGCTCAAACAGTCTCGTATACTGCAATAGCATTCAAACTTTTGATTTTTCTACCCTTTATACAACTCATCCACATGATAGACTTAAAAGAGTAATTTCTGATCTGATACATCAATGTTTCTGTACCAAAAAAGGTAAAAGAAAGAGATAAAACACATTTTCTTAAGAACCACACTGAGTCAAACAAAAAATACAGTGAAAATGACGTGATAAAGATGCTTGAATTTTTGATCGACAACATTGTTGTTGAATGTGGAGGCCGCGTTTTTCAACAGACAATAAGGATTCTTATGGGAGCAAATTTTGCGCCACTTTTAGCTGACCTTTTCCTTTTTTGGTATGTAGCAAAGTTTATACAAGGGCTGATACAATAGAAACAAAAACAACCAGCCCAGATTTTTAATTTCAGCTTCAGATATATAGACGATGTACTTTATCTTAATAACCCAAGATTTAAAGAATATTTACATCGCATCTACCCCAATGAACTTGAAATTAAAGAGAAAACCGATACTCCCAATTCTGCTTCATACCTTGAGCTTTTGTTATACATTGACGAACATGGACATCTGAAATCTAGATTATATGACAAACTTGATAATTTTGACTTTCCAATTGTGAACTTTCCCTTTCTCTGTAGCAATATACCTATCTCCCCAGCATATGGAGTGAATATTTCACAATTAATTCGTTTACTGTAGAGCGTGCAGGACATACAGTGAATTTGTGGGAAGAGCAAAAGCACTGTCACAAAAATTGCTGAGTCAGGGATATGCTCAGCCTTTGTTACTTTCGTCTCCTCAGAAATTATATGGCCGTCACCACGACATCATAGATAGATATGAAATGTCAGTGTCACAAATGAAAACTGACATTTTCAGATAGATTCACGTCTTCTCGGATTTGACTTTGGTGCTGTATACAGAAAAGGACATGCTTACCCTTCCGGACCACCTGATGTCGCTCTCGGTTTTCTCTCGGAGTTCACATTGTCAGTGCTTTAGTTTTTTGTGTTGTCTTGTTAAATTTTAGTTTTGTCTTTTCCAGTGATGTTTGTGGTACCTATCTGTCCTTGTCTATGTTTGAATACTAAGGTGATTACAAAAGTTTTCCAAAATTTTACCTTGGTACTATATGAGGATTAGAGAAGTTACATATACCATGGTTTTTAATTGGTTTTGTCTCAGGGTAGAAAATGACAATAACCAATCAGTTACCAAACAGTTCTTTCAAATATTTGCCTCACTGGTCGTGTGACTGGTGCTGTATACAGAGCAGGACATGCTTACCCTTCCGGAGCACCTGGTGCCACTCTTTTTTTGAGAGTTCACACTGTTAGTGCTTTAGTTTTTGTGTTGTACATGTAGTGTTCCTGTGTTTTGTGGGCATGTGGTGTCTTAGGTCTTCCGTCTTCTGGTGTTCTTACTTTTGCCTTGTCTCTTGACTTCGATTTTGTAATCTTGTGATTTGTTCCTTCGGCATTCTACTGCCGTTGTTTTGTTCCATTTTTGATTTAGAATTCCCAACTTACTGGGTCGGTTTTGAGCAGTAGCTAATCGTCTCTTTTGTAATTTTATAATAACTACGTATGAACTGAAAATTATCACATCATTGTTTTCTTGCGTACAAGATAATAATATCTGACTGTATTCTAAACAAAGGATGTGAACTAATAACTAAATACCGAATTTACTGTGAATTTATTTTCTGCATATGCGCATTTCGACAACTTATGTCTCTTTAGTGCAGAAAAAATCTAAACGTTTGGAAGACCATAAACTCAAAGATGTTCAAAAACTGATAGAGAACAAACAAGTTATAACTGTGTTCGCAAGCGAAACACAAAAGTCTCCCAAACGAACTCCCATATCGGATTCCTGGGCATTATAAAACCCCCTTTAAAAAATTTTGAGCAGGGGTTCCCCTTAAAATTTGCTTTATACATATATTCGAAATGGAAACATAACACACAGCATTGAACACGTTTTTCTCAAAATTATAGCTTTCTGGTTTGGTTTCCATGGCAACCAAATGTTCCATTATCCATTACAAATAATTTTAAACCTGGTTCCAAAAAAAATCTGGGCAGGGGTTCCACTTATAACCTAAAAATAATACATATAGCTGTAATGAAAATACAACTATCAATAATAAATACGTTTTCTCAAAATATCAACTTTTTGTATGGTTTTCATGTTTTTGTCAAAATTATAGCTTTCTTGTTTGGTTTCCATGGCAACCAATTGTTCCATTATCCATTACAATCAATTTTATTCCAGATTCCAAAAAAAATAATTTGGCCAGGGTTCCCCTTATAACCTAAAAATAATACATATAGCTGTAATGAAAATACAATTATCAATAATTACGTTTTCTCAAAATTTCAACTTTTTTGAAAGGTTTCCATGGCAACAAAATTAATTTTTGAATTTCCAATCCCGTGGAACCCTTTCTTACATGAATCACATCTTCCCTATGAAGTTTCATGGGTTTTTAAGATACACTAAAAAAATTGTGAAAAAAATTCAAAATTTCATTTTCCCATAGGGTTAACATGAAGGACCCCACCCCTTTTTGAACCCCCCAAATGCACCCTTAATAAACCCCCTTTTGAAAATTGTGCATGTTGCACATCTAGATATATGGGGCTAACATCCTACAAAGTTTGAAAGCTGTACGTAAAATAGTCTCTGAGATCTGGTTCGGACAAGTTCATCCGGACTAAAAGAAAGAAAGAAGAATGATAACTAGATTTGCAATTGCAAGCAATAGCTGATGTCGCCCCTGACAGCCAATTCGATGATTCCAGCTTGTTCGCAGCATCAAAATCTACCTAGAAATCAAATTTCGTTGAAATCAGACAAAGTAAAAATCTTTACGTATTTTGGCGGCCGTTTTGAAAAAAAATTCTTGCATACACTACTCCAGATAGTGATCCAACTTTGAACCAAATATGATTAAAATTTGTCCATGTATCATTGAGAAAATATCAATTTTAGTTGAAATTGGACCGAATTCGAATTTTTCGTATTCGTGCAGCTCTCTTGGAAATCGCGAAAAATTTGAGGAAATTTTTCTAGATTGCACAACTTCAGATAGTGTTCCACCTTTGTACCAAGTATGATTGAATTCTGTTCAGGCATCTTTGAGAAATCTCCTGGACAAAAAGAGGTGGAAGAAAGAATAATAATAATAATAATAACACGTGATAACTGTGTTCGCAAGCGAAACACAAAAGTCTCCCAAACGAACTCCCATATCGGACTTCAAGGCATTACGAGACTCCTTCAAGAAAAAAAAAATTGGGCAGGGATTCCCCTTATAACCTATGTAATACATATCTCAAAATTCCTCCTTTTTTGTCAGAAAACCTAATTTTCCAAAAAAATATGTTTCTGGTTTTGTTTCCATTGCAACAAAGTGCTCTTTGTCCATTACATCCAATTTCAAGCCCTTCCCAAAATAATTTGGGCAGGGGTTCCCCTTATAAGCTATGTAATAATTATTTCTCAAAATTCCTTATTTTTTATCAGAAAACTCAATTTTTCAACACAAAATATGCTTCTGGTTTTCTTTCCGTGGCAACAAAGTGCTCTTTTGTCCATTGCAACCAATTTCAGACCCTTTCCAAAAACATTCCCCTTATAAGCTATGTAATATATATTTCTCAAAATTCCTTATTTTTTTATAAAAAAAACTCAATTTTTCAACAAAAAATATGTTTCTGGTTTTCTTTCCATGGCAACAAAGTGCTCTTTTGTCCATTGCAACCAATTTCAGACCCTTTCAAAAAAAAATTTGGGCAGGGGTTCCCCTTATAAGCTATGTAATATATATTTCTCAAAAGTCCTTATTTTTTTTATAAAAAAACTCAATTTTTCAACAAAAAATATGTTTCTGGTTTTCTTTCCATGGCGACAAAAGTGCTCTTTTGTCCATTGCAACCAATTTCAGACCCTTTCCAAAAAAATTTGGGCAGGGGTTCCCCTTATAAGCTATGTAATATATCTTTCTCAAAATTCCTTATTTTTTTATCAAAAAACTCAATTTTTCAACACAAAATATGTTTCTGGTTTTCTTTCCGTGGCAACAAAGTGCTCTTTTGTCCATTGCAACCAATTTCAGACCTCCCCCCCCCCACAAAAACCTGGCAGGGTTCCCCTTATAAGCTTTGTAATATATATTTCTCAAAATTCCTTATTTTTTATCAGAAACTCAATATTTCAACAAAAAATATGTTTCTGGTTTTGTTTCCATGACAACCAAGTGCTCTTTTGTCCATTGCAGCTAATTTCAGACCCTTTCCCAAAAAAATTTGTGCAGGGGTTCCCCTTATAATCTAAGTAATACATATTGCTGTAATTAAAATACTTTTATCAACGGAAACTACTATTTTCACAAAATTTCCATTTTATGGTATGGTTTCCATGGCAACGGTAGTTATTTTGAAATTTCCAATGCTGTGGAACCCTTCCTTACATGACCCTCAAATTTCACATGAAGTTTCATGGAGCTAGTGTTTCTAGTTTTTGAGAAACAGTGAAGAATATGATGAAAATCATTCAAAATTTCATTTTCCCATAGGGTTACTATTGGATGACCCCACCCCTTTTTAATACCCCCAAAAGTTTTCTGAATTGACCCCCCTTCAACAATTTTTTAATGATTGCACATCTAGATACACAGGGCTAATATGCTACCAAGTCTGAAACCTGTAGGTCCAATGGTCTCTGAGATCTGCTTCGGACAACTTTATCCGGACGAGAAGAAAGAAAGATGGAAGAATAACAAGTGATAACTGTGTTCGCAAGCGAAACACAAAAGTCTCCCAAACGAACTCCCATATCAGATTTCAAGGCATTATGAGACTCCCTCCAGAAAAAAATTTGGGCAGGAGTTTCCCTTAATAATATTTGTAATACATATTTCTCAAAATTCCTTCTTTTTTTATCAGAAAACCAGATTTTTCAAAAAAAATTTAAATATTGTTTTGTTTCTATGGCAACCAAATGCTCTTTGTCCATCACACCCAATTTCAGACCTTTTTCCAAAGTAAATGTGGGCAGGGGTCCTCTTATAACCTATGTAATATACATTTCTCAAAATTCTTTCTTTTTTATCAGAAAACCCATTTTTTCCAAAAAAAAAAAAGATATGGGTTCTGGTTTTGTTTCTATGGCACCCAAATGCTCTTTTGTCATTTCTCACAATTTAAGACCATTTCCCCCGAAAAATTTGGGCAGGGGTTCCCCTTAATACCTTTTGTAATACACATTTCTCAAAATTCCTTCTTTTTTATCAAAACACCAGATAAACAAAAAAAATAAGTGTATGATTTTGTTTCCATGGTAACCAAATGCTCTTTTGACCATAACCTTCAATTTTAGACCCTTTCAAAAAAAAAAATTGGGCAGGGGTTCCCCTTATAAGCTATGTAATACATATTTCTCAAAATTCCTTCTTTTTTTATCAGAAAACCTGATTTTCCCCAAAAATAAGGTTCCGGTTTTGTTTCCATGGCAAATGCTCTTTTGTACATTACACATAATTTCAGACACTTTCCCAAAAAAATTTGGGCAGGGGTTCCCCTTAATACCTTTGTAATTCATATTTCTCAAAATTCCTTCTTTTTTATAAAAAAACCTGATTTTTATAAAAAAATAAATCTCTGGTTTTGTTTCCATGGCAACCAAATGCTCTTTTCCATTTCATCCAATTTTAGACCTCTTTCCAAAGAAAATTTGGGCAGGGGTTCCCCTTATAAGCTATGTAATACATATGTCTCAAAATTCCTTCTTTTTTATCAGAAAACCTGATTTTTCCATAAAATAAGGTTCTGGTTTTGTTTCCATGGCAACCACATGCTCTTTTGTCCATTACACATAATTTCAGATACTTTCCCAAAAAAATTTGGGCAGGGGTTCCTCTTAATACCTTTGTAATACACATTTCTCAAAATTCCTTCTTTTTTTGATCAAAAAACCTGATTTTTATAAAAAAGTTAATCTCTGGTTTTGTTTCCATGGCAACCAAATGCTCTTTGTCCATTTCATCCAATTTTAGACCTCTTTCCAAAGAAAAATTGGGCAGGGGTTCCCCTTAAAACCTATGTAATACATATTTCTCAAAATTCGTTCTTTTTTTATTAGAAAACCCAAATTTTCCAAAAAAAT
>MJUU01002629.1:4773-47111 GCA_002080025.1 Modiolus philippinarum | reverse complement strand
TTTCATTCAATTCTGAGCACTTTGATTTTCCCGCCTTTTTTGCCATTTCCATGGCAACCGGTGCCATTTTGAAAAATTTTGGTGGTGCATGCAAATCTTCTCTTAGTGGTACAACTTTGTGCCAAGTATCAATGAGTTCTGTTAAAGCATCTCAGAGAAAATCCCTGGACAAAAATAGGTGGAAGAAAGAAACAATAATGAATAATAATAATAATAATAATAATAATAAAGAAACAGGCAAAGAACAATATGTCGTCCCGACTACGTCTGGGGCGATATAATAACAATACTAGATTTGCAATTGCAAGCAATAGCTGATGTCGCCCCTAGCAGCCAATTCGATGCTTCCATGTTGTTCGCAGCGTCAAAATCTACCTAGAAATCAATTTTCATTGAAATCTGACAAAGTTGAAATTTTGACGTATTTCGGCAGCCATAATGGAAATGGCGGCCATTTTGAAAATTTTTGCCGGTGCATGCACATCTCCTCAAGGTGATCCAACTTTGTACCAAATATGATTGAAATCTGTCCATGCATCATTGAGAAAATATCAATTTTTGTTGAAATTGGACCGAATTCGAATTTTTCGTATTCGTTCGGATATCTTGGAAATGGCGACAAATTTGAGGAAAATATTTCTTGATTGCACAACTTCAGATAGTGTTCCAACTTTGTACCAAGTATGATTGAATTCTGTCCAGACATCTTTGAGAAATCTCCCGGACAAAAAGAGGTGGAAGAAAGAATAATAATAATAACTAGATTTGCAATTGCAAGCAATAGCTGATGTCGCCCCTGGCAGCCAATTCGATGCTTCCATCTTGTTCGCAGCATAAAAATCTACCTAGAAATCAATTTTCGCTGAAATCGGACAAAGTTGAAATTTTGACGCATTTTGGCGGCCATCTTGGAAATGGCGGCTATTGTGAAAAAAAAATTCTTGCATACTCACCTCCAGATAGTAATCCAACTTTGTGGCAAATATGATTGAAATCTGTGCATGCATCATTGAGAAAATATCAATTTTATCTAAATTTAGACCAAATTCGAATTTTTCGTATTTGTGCGGCCATCTTGAAAATGGCGGACATTTTGAGAAAAAAAATTCTTGGATGCACATCTCCAGATAGTAATCCAACTCTCTACCATGTATGATTGAATTCAGTTCAGGCATCATTGAGAAATAAGCCGGACAAAAAGAGGTGGAAGAAAGAATAATAATAACTAGATTTGCAATTGCAAGCAATAGCTGATGTCGCCCCTGGCAGCCAATTCGATGCTTCCATATTGCTCGCAGCGTCAAAATCTACCTAGAAATCAATTTTCGTTGAAATCCGACAAAGTTGAAATTTTGACGTAAAATGGCGGCCATCTTGGAAATGGCTGCCATTTTGAAAAAAAAAATATTAAAACGCACATCTCCATTTGGTGATCCAACTTTATGTCAAGTTTCATGAACTTCTGATCACGCATCGCTGAGTAATTGACCGGACAAACTTTGGCTGGAATAATAATAATAATAATAATAATAATAATAACTAGTATTAATTGTGTTTGCATGCAAACACAAGAAGTCTCCCAAACGAACTCCCATATCAGAATTCAAAGGCTTTAGATGGGACCCACAAATTTTAAACAACCTTCCTGTCAATTTCATGCAATTCTGAGCACTTGGATTTTCCCGCCTTTTTACCGTTTCCATGGCAACGGTCGCCATTTTGAAGTCTTGGACACTGGAACCAAATTGTACACTTGTTAGACAACCTTCCTGTAAAATTTCACCAAATTCAGAGCACTTTGATTTTCCCGCCTTTTTTACCATTTTCATGGCACCCATTGCCTTTTTTGAAGTCTTGGAGACCAAAGGTTAATTCTACACACGTTAGGCAACCTGCCTTTAAAATTTCATCAAATTCTGAGCACTTTGATTTTCACGCCTTTTTTACCATTTCCCTGGCACCGGTCGCTATTTTGAAGTCTTGGAGACCAGAAGTCAATTCTACACATATAGGGCAACCTTCCTGTAAAATTTTATCCAGTTCTGAGCACTTTGATTTTCCCGCCTTTTTTACCATTTCCATGTCACCGGTTACCATTTTGAAGTTTTGGAGACCAGAAGTAAGTTCTACACATGTTAGGCAACCTTTCATCCAATTTTGAGCACTTTGATTTTCCCGCCTTTTTTACCATTTCCATGGCACCGGTCCCTGTTTTGAAGTCTTGGAGACCAGAGGTCAGTTCTACACATATAAGACAACCTTCCTGTAAAATTTCATCCAATTCTGAGCACTTTAATTTTCCCGCCTTTTTTACCATTTCCATGGCACCGGTTACCGTTTTGAAGTCTTGGAGACCAGAAGTAAGTTCTACACATGTTATGCAACCTTCCTGTAAAATTTCATCCAATTCTGAGCACTTTGATTTTCCCGCCTTTTTTACCATTTCCATGGCACCAGTCGACATTTTGAAAATTCCAAGACCAGAAAGACCATCTAGCCATAGGTATCTATCATGCCACAAGTTTCAGAAAGTTTGGACCACTGGTGTCCGAGAAACGGGTTGGACAAACTTTTGGCGGAAAACGGAAGAAGAAGAAAAATAATAATAATAATAAAAATAAGAAACACAGCAAAAACAATAAGTCTCCCCAAACTTCGTTTGGGAGACTTAACTAGTATTAATTGTGTTTGGATGCAAACACAAGAAGTCTCCCAAACGAACTCCCATATCAGAATTCAAAGGCTTTCGATGAGATCCAAATATTCTAAGGAACCTACCTGTCAAATTTTAATCAATTGTGAGCACTTTTGGATTTTCCCGCTTTTTTCCTGTTTCCATGGCAACAGGAACCAATTTTAAGTCTTGGAGACCAGAAGCCAATTCTATAGATGTAAGGCAACCTTCCTTTAAAATTTCATCCAATTCTGAGCACTTTGATTTTCCCGCCTTTTTTACCATTTCCATGGCACCGGTTGCCATTTTGAAGTCTTGGAGACCAGAAGTCAGTTCTACACATATAAAGCAACCTTCCTGTAAAATTTCATCCAATTCTGAGCACTTTGATTTTCCCGCCTTTTTATCATTTCCATGGCACCGGTCGACATTTTGAAAATTCCAAGACCAGAAAGACCATCTAGGCATAGATATCTATCATCCCACAAAGTTTCAGAAAGTTTGGACCACTGGTGTCCGAGAAACGGGTTGGACAAACTTTTGGCGGAAAACGGAAGAAGAAGAAAAATAATAAAAATAAGAAACACAGCAAAAACAATAAGTCTCCCCAAACTTCGTTTGGGAGACTTAATAAGAAACGGAGCAAAAACAATAAGTCGCCAAACTACGTTTGGGCGACTTAATAATAATAAGAAACGGAGGAATAACAATATGTTGTCCCGACTACGTCTGGGGCGACAAAATAAAAAAAGAAACGGACAAAGAACAATATGTCGTCCGACTACGTCTGGGGCGACATAATAATAAAGAAACGGACAAAAAACAATATGTCGTCCCGACTACGTCTGGGGCGACATAATAAGAAACGCAACAAAAATAATAAGTCTCCCAACTTCGTTTGGAAGACTTAATAACCAATATGATCTAAATGTAAAACCAAAATCAGCTAAGGACAATGCTTTGCACGAGGGAGAACTAATGACAGTGGAATACAAAAGAAATTTTTGTATTTTACCATCTATAATTTCCCAATGCAATAGTAACAAATTTTGATTTAGTAGCTGACCCTAATAGCTTACTCAAAAAAAATTATATAGATCTCTTTGAACAGCTATCCTCTAGCAGTCTCACCCATTGCCGTAGCGTTCAAACTTTTGATTTTTCTACTCTTTATACTACCCTGCCACACAATAAATTGAAAACAATAATTTCTGGTTTGGAGAACGCAAATACACTTATTTAGTAGTAGGGAAAGGCAAAACATATTTTGTTAGAACCACACTTAATCAAACAAGAAGTACATGGAGAATTGCGTAATCCAAATGTAAGAATTTTTAGTAGAAAATATTTTCGTCGAATTTGGAGGCCACGTTTTTCAACAGACAATTGGGATTCCCATGGGAACTAACTGCGCGCCACTTTTAGCTGATCTCTTTCTTTTCTCGTATGAGGCCAAGTTTTTACAGGGCTAACACAGAAAAAAGAAAAGCATTTAGCTCAGTTCAGCTTCCGCTACATAGACAATGTACTTTCTCTTAAAATTCAATGAATACTTACACCAGATCTATCCCGATGAGCTTTCAATTAAAGAGCCTACTGATATACCTACTTCAGCTTCGTACTTAGATCTTTTGATATACATGGACAATGATGGACGTTTGAAATCTTAGCTATATAGCAAACTTGATGACTTTAACTTTCCAATTGTGAACTTACCCTTTCTGAGCAGCAATATACTTACGTCTCTAGCCCATTGGGTGTACATTTCTCAGTTGATCCGTTACTGTTGAGCATGTAGTGTATAAAAGGATTTTTTTGAAAAGAGCAAAAACATTTTCCCAAAAGCCTTTTAGTCAGGGATTTGTTCAGCCTTTGTTACTTTCATCCCTTCAGAAATACTTTAGCCGTCACCATGATATCATTGACAGATATAACGTGTCTGTGTCCCAAATGAAAACGGAAATTTTCAGCTAGATTTCACTTTTCAACAGATTTGACTCAACCCTGGATTGACTCACTGATAGTGTGACAGGTGCCACTAGTGGAGCAGGACATGCCTACCCTTCAGGAGCACCTAATGTCGCTTCTGGTTTTCATGGGAGTTCACACTATGAGTGCCTTAGTTCTTAATGTCTTTCGGGCTTTGTGGCTGTCTCACGTCCTTGTTTTGTCTCTGTTTTTCTGTGTTCCGTTTTTGCCATATCTCTGGAATTCGATTTTTGTAATCACCACTTCCCTTGTTCCTTCGGATTCTACTGGCGTTGTTTCTATATGTAAGTTACATTACAGAAACTTATAATGAAAAGTAGCATTGGAGTTTTGCTTTATGTAATTTACATTACAGAAACTTATAATGAAAAGAAGCATTGGAGTATTTGCAATTTATTTCAGTTATAATGTTGGTTATTATACTAGCTCGTGTCTCTTCAACGCAGAGGGGATAAAGAATTGAATATATATTAAGGAAATTATATACAAAATGTGAAACAAAATAAAAATGGTCACGATTAAAAGGTAAAAAACACCAAAATATACAAATTAAAAAACATATAAAAATGATAACAATATAAGGAAGGGAAGACTGCCCAACGTTTCGGCCGTATTTTATAAATCATAAAATAAACAGCTGCTTAACATTCATGCCAAGGGGCATGTAAACGCTGTATGATGATCTATGATGATCTATGTGGGTGAGACCTGCAGAAGATTGGGTGGTCGCTTTGCCGAACATAAACAGAGCGTCACCAGTGGAAAGGATTGCCCAGTAGGTGAAAATTTTCGGCGAGCTAACCACAGCAATCTGGACATGCATTTTACTGCCACTGAAGAGACATAAGTTGTCGAAATGCGCATATGCAGAAAATAAATTCACACTAACGTCGGTATTTAGTTATTAGTTACTGTCCTTATACAAACTAGTGCAGGTGAAAAACAACGACAGTTCCTTGAACAAAAAATCATCCATTTTCTTGGAACTGCTCGACCCTTTGGCATAAATGTAAAGAAGCAGTCTATTTTATAATATTTTTATGCAATGTAATTAATTATTTGCATAGAACAGAAAACTAATGTTTTATTCTCGTTTCTGATTGTGTTCAAGATTTGGCACGATTTTTACAGGTAATAGCTGTGACACGTCATTAGGTCTGCCTTCTCTCATCATTTCCATCTTCTTCTCAGTATTTCAACCCGGTAATCCCCTAGTGGAAGGCCATACGACCGAAACGTTGGGCAGTCTTCCCTTCTTTATAATGTTATCATTTTTATATGTTTTTTTAATTCGTATATTTTTGTGTATTTTACCTTTTAACCGTGGCCTGCTATACCATTTTTATTTTGTTTCACAGTTCATTTGTGGTCGTCGCACAACATATATATTTTTATATATACAAAATGATGGCGATAGGAAAATAACCATTTGTGGCTCTAAGGTAGTACGAGAGTTTTAAAGTGCGCATCATTCTTGCGAATCTAACGTAAAATCCGTGTTTTGTCGTTTATTCAAAAATAATTTCGGTGACCATGTACTTTTTTTATGCAAATCGAAGGCAAGTGTAATAGCTAATTATTTACTAAATATAAAAAAAAACTCTATCTGATATAAGTAACAAAAATTAAAATGGTCGTTGACCCCAAATTTTATTTATCTAGTGAACTATGTAGTACTATCAAATATCAACTGACCTATTATCATTGTTCTACCTTTTACAGTTTCTGGGAAATGGACTCCTTTGCATGTTCTTATAACACAGTTTAGTCATGAAAATGTAAGAAAATTCTATCTGACAGTTTTTAGACCCCCGTACTACCTTAATAAAAACAATTACTTGTTCAGATTGAACGCTGAATCAATTTTTCTCAATAGATATGAATTTTAAACTATTTTCTCAGACATTGTATTGTTAAGAAATTAAAAAATCATTTGATCAATTTGTCCATGCCTTACTTCTTTTTGTGTCATCAAAATGTCTACAATATTCAACACACCTTACAGTATCTAGTAAGGGTTTTAAGTCATTAACTTTATTTACAGGAATTGTGGCATCGACACCTGCACCATCTGTAACAAGAGCTACGTCAACTACTCCCACAAGAGGAATTCCTTCGACAACCTCAACCACATATTTAAAGACCTCTACTTCAGGTCGAAATCTTCAATTTTAGCAATAGATGAATAAGATACAACACTTTAATCGTCATAGGACATATCTTTTTAAAATTGCATTCCTCACAAATATTGACAAAAATAACAGAAAAGACAATTAATGCATTTGAGACAAAGTCTCTACAAGTACATGATAAAACCAAGCAATGGAAATACGCCTTCATATTATCAAAGACTTTCCCTTACGACAAAAAATTGTACCCAGATTGAGGTTGATATAAATTTTATACATATATCAATTTCATTTTTTTTGTAAATACCACTCCTTAGTTCCTTCGTTTTACTACTGCCGTTGTTTCAGCAAGTTTTGTCTTTTAGATTAAGTTGTACGAAGTTTGTCCCTAAAGTTCATGGACAAGGAAGAATATAATTAAAACATATAAAAAGAGTTTGTAAAATGGCCAAAATTAACATGCATAAACAAATTCAATAACAAGAATATGGCACAATGTGAAATGTGAAATAGATAAAAAGTACCAATAAAAAAAAAAAAAAACAAAAAAAAAAAAACGAGAGACCATGCCCAATATTTAAGATTTGTTTATGCCTTGAACATTTTGAGAGAACCAAACACTTGCAGCTTCCGTGAGGAAACAGACCAACTGAGATATAACAAAAGTAGTTACCTGTGTAAAAACATTATAAGTGGTTTTGAGTCTGAAACTTTATTTAAAATTAAAGTAAGCTGATCATAAATTAGAACTGTCGGATAGTTCCAAGAAAATTAATATTTTTTGTTCAAGGATCTGTCGTTGTTTTTCATCAGATTAAAATATTTCAACTTTTCCCTTTACCTTTCCGCCACGAGAGGTACCCCCGATCAACGTCTTCCTGACAATAAAAAGTCGTGGTGTTTCTTAAAAAGTATGGATTTTTTTACTTAATAAAAGCTAGCCTAGACTTTTAATTTCAGCTTCAGATATACGGACCATGAACTTTCTCTTAATAGCCAAAGTTTTAAAGAATATTTACTTCAGATCTACCCCACTACTCCCAATTCTGCTTCGTACATGTACCTCGACCTTTTGTTATACATTGACGAACATGGACGTGTGAAAGCTAGGTTATATGACAAATGGGATGATTTTGACTTCCAAATAGTGAATTTTCAATTTCACAGCAGCAATATACCCCTCAACATACCGATTGTATATTTCAGAATTAAATCGTTACTGTAGAACTTATAGTTTAGACAGTGATTTTGTTGAAAGAGCAAAAGCACTGTCACAAAAACTCCTGAGTCAGGGCTATATTCAGTCCTTGTTACTTTCATGCCTTCAGAAATTCTATGGCCGTCACCACGACATCAAAGGTAGAAATGAAATGTTGGTGTCACAAATGAAAACTGACATTTTCACCAAAATATGTTTTCGGATTTGACATAAACGATTCTGACTAAACCCTTGATTGACCAACTGGCAGTGTAACATGTGCTGTGTACTTATTTACCCTTCCGAAGCACCTGCTTCCACTATGTTTTTTAGAGTTCACACCTTTAGTGCTTCAATTTGCAGTGCTGTATGTGTGCTTTTGGAGTGTATTGTGGGTGTGTGGTGTCTTTGGTCTTATGGTGTTCTTGTTTTGGCCTTGTCTCTGGACTTTAATTTATGTAATGTTCTGCTTTTTCTATTGCCGTTTTTTTAATTACAAAGTACTTTTGACCAATCATATAACAGTATCTCAGCTGTATTATTTGTAAAGAACATAAGATGTCACTAATATTTAAATGCAAATGGGTGATTTGGTATCTCGACCACCATCCGGGAATTTAAGACTGCACGAAATGAATTTCATTTCGAAAACAGCGAAAAAGACGGCGGGAAAATTTCCCGGTTTACAGTATATAAATTGTATTTTGCATGCAATTGAAAGTAGCTTTAAACTGCTTTAGACATTTCATTTTAATTGTAGAGTAATCTGTAAAGCAAACGGTCATACATATAAGCCAACTTTATAACATCTTTAAATTACTTTTAGAAAATTCACAATTTTGATAAATTCGTTTGAAAATTTTTGACTTTGATTCTTCAAATAATGAAATACCGAACATGTGTAATTTAAATATGGACTGATTTTGATATGGCATCCCTTTACACCGTTGGTTACAGTTGTCGGAAAAGATAGGATGCAATGGGATGTATAGAAAATGGGGTTAAATCAATAGTTTTTGTCAATAGTGGCTAAATTCGGCATGAAATTTAAAAGTATTCAAGGGTAGAAAAGGGTGGTTATAACTGTAAGAATTCCCTTTCTTATTGACAGAACAAAGAAATGACGTATACGGAGAGTGGTAAAAGAACTGTTGCCTTTTGATCGGTGAATGACTAGCCCCTTTTTCTCTCTCTGTCTTATTCATTGGCTCATTTTTATACTGAATGGTAAATTATTTAACAGAAACTTTACGATCTAAATAAAATGCATTAGGCAGTTTTAAGGTAAGTACCATTCCATTTAAAATACAATATATAGTCCTTTAGTAAAAACATGATTCCCTATGTTCTTTACGTATAAGACAGCTGAAACCCATCATCTAATTGGTCAAAAGCATTTTGCTATATTCTTAATTTGAAAAAAAGTAACTCAGGTACTCGCAACCTTAATATTATAAGAAGTTTTCTTTATGCACCTTTTTTTTTCTTTTGCATATTGGATGTAGATGTGTGTTCCAAGAATCCATGTCAAAATGGAGGCACGTGTTTGAATATGGTCAGTGTTTATATATGTATCTGTTCACAAGGATTTAGTGGAACGAAATGTGAAATAGGTATATTTTAAGTAGACTGCATATGACATGACAAAAGTTCAGCTTGAATGCCATCAGATAAGAAGATACCAAAGTTACAGAGAAATCAGCTTCTGTATATTACCATTTCTTAATTTAAAAGCTTGAAAGTTTCCAAATAAAATTGGTTTTCTTGCCAGCACTGTGGTACTGTCAGCTGGGTTGGTGAATACCAGTATTTGGCGGGTATGATTTATTTCGATTCTAATATGGAAATTTCTCCCATTTTATATCCGAAGCGAGCAGCGACTATCTAATGGTTCCGTAACATTTTGATTTTGATAAACAAACTCTCTGACAAAAGACTTTCCACAAATACAATAAAAACTTACTTTTGTTTGAATTAATAGCTATTTTGAATGTAGAAAATGCCTAAAGTCATCTTAATCTACATTCAAACTTTCAAACCAACGCTACTTACGAACCGAACATTACGATTTTATTTGTGACGTCACAAGTAGGAAAATTAAAGTTTGTTCCGAACACTGCCTTTTCAAGTAGAAAAAAATTCCATAATGAATTTCGAAAACAAATTGAATTGTTAGTGGATGGAAGATTTTGACAGTTAAAATGAAAAATAGATTCCAAATATGCAACAGAAACTATGCATCTTTTGCGCATGTGCTAAGAGTGTTATATTGGTATTATAACATGACTCTATTTACAAAGCTAATAAGCCATATTAGAATTGAATCTTAGTAATGTAAAGATATGGAGTAACTGCACATGAGACAAAGTCTTTACAAATACATGATTAAGCCAAGCAATGGAACAGGGCTTTTATTGTTGTTCTTCATCTTGAAGTCGCCATGAGGCTTTCAACAAAGAGCTATGCTCATACCTCACAGTAAGTCCAAGACGGACCATAGCACAGGTTTGAGCGGAGTTCATTGCTAGATGTCGAGCAACGCTACACCCATGTTTCCTTTTCTTCATGGATGCGGGGCTTTCAACACACACAAAATTACCTGGCAAAGTGCTCTTACAACTGCTGTCATACGTGGCTCGACAAAAAGACTCACAGAGGACAACCACAACATATAAACAACCACAGGGCATTCATCCAGTAAATTGCAAGAACATTTGGCATAATAACGTAATGAGATGTGAGCACTATAAATATAATGGTCAAAGTAACATAAAATTACAAAATCATAAAATGTCAAAATTTTAAAGTATGACAGTGTATCTATAGGAGATATGTACATCTTTGTTGTTTGGTATATACGCGTTTGAATTGATTCGAATTCAGAATATCCCAGTGCTTTATAAATATCACCGAAATAATTGGTAGAGCGATTTTTGCGACATTTCAAGGACGGAACTGGATTATTCGCAAAATTTCATTCTGCAAAGAAGAGACACAAATTGTCGAAATGACCCTATGTAGAGATATACTACGGGACTTTTGAGTCGTGGTCTATTACTATACGAAAAATCAATACATCAGTATATCGAAAAGGGGTCACGTATTAATTGACACTGTTGAGCTAAGGGTAAAATACATTTATATCCCCGTGCTTGAGGTTTTATCTTCATTTTATTTTGTCAGTTATGGTGTATTTGTTCATTTGAGAATTTCTCATATGAATACGCTATCAAAATGCAACATTTGGCTTTCTTGTTTTGTAGAGATTAAACTGTTTTTCTGGCCATCTGTATATATATTGCCCACATCTCCCAATTTTACTTGTCAAGTTTTTTTACAGACAATTCGATGGGCGCCCTGTGATCGTTTATATGTTGTTTCGTCTATTGGTCTCTTTGTCGGGCAACGGATGCCAGTTTAGTAAGACTACTTTGTCCGATACGTTATGCTTGTTGACGACCCTACTTCCATGACAAAATGGATACATATATGTAGCGTTGTTCATCATTTAAATATATGTAGCATTGTTCATTATTTAGCAAGTGAATTCCGCTCAAACCAGTGCTAGGGGCTGCCTTGAACTTACTATGAGGTAGGAGTGTTTGCTCTTGGTTGAAGGCCTCCCGGTGACTTCAAAATAAATAACGATTAAAGCGTTGTTTCATTTGCTTCATCTTCCCGTGTATTTATAGGGATTTTGTCCCATGTACATTTACTCTATATTCCTTATTTTTTTATTTAATCTATTTGAAGCGATTAAGATTAATTTTTTTTTTCAATTAAAATTTAGTAAAAAAAAATGTCGTGTTGGAAAAATTATAAATACACCTCAATTTCATAAATACTTTGTTTTAGGTGGTATTTATTTTATCGATAGATCAGGAATCCAGTAATTCCTGCTTACTAGTATTTGAGGCAATCATACCAGTGTTCCTATCTCGAGCGTCCCGTATTTACAGCAGTTTTGTTTCATTTGATTATGAATTTAATATTGTGTATGCTGTTTTTAAGTGACCATAGATCTTTTCTTTCAAAAAGTCCTTAATAGTTCTTATTTTTGCATATAGGCTCAACGTTTTTTGTTCAAACGTGACGTCATAGATTGTCACATCATGATATTATTACAGATTTATTGTCTTAAGTGTGCATCTTAGCAATCTTAGAATGACTTTAATTTTAGATTCTTCCAGGATTGAAATTCAGCTCAATTCAGTAGACACAATGCATTTAATTTGTATGATGACTTGCTTACCGGAAGTTTGGGAAAACGTATCTTTTTTTCCTATGTATCATTCAAGTTGCTACGGGAGACACCCTTTTTACTAAAAGTAATACATCATAATCATGCTTTTTTTTACAATTTTTCTAAAGGCACAACAACCAGAGCAACTACAACTGCCGCAAGCAATAATAACCTTTGTGGTGATGCAAGTTTTATAAATTGTAGAGATACTCACGTTTGCAAGGACTCTAAATTAAAGACATACTGCCCTGTTACTTGTGGACTATGTAGTAAGTCTATTTTTGTTGACTTTTCTATGGTGTCGTTTTGAACAATGGAGCTCTTAGATCATAAAACTGCATGAAACGTTAATAAACTTACATACCCTAAAAGGCTTTATGAACCACGATCTACAGTTGGCTGCAGACATAACCTCTCGCTCAAGTTAACTCTAAGTTAACTTAGAATTGTTTCTATATTAACTTGAAGTTAACTTAGAGCAGTCATAGAAAAAATTCTAAAAACGGTCATAAATTATGACTGCTGAAAGTTAACTTCTAAAACCGGTCATAAATGGTTCTACGTGAAACTGTTCTAAAAGCTGTCATAGTTCTAAAAGTGGTCATGAAAATGGTCATAGTTCTAAGTTATCTTAGAACAGTTCTAAAGTTGTCATACACTAGAGCAGTTCTAAGAGTGGCCATTATAATGTGCGTTACAATAGTTCCCTATGGGTCATGATAACGGGGCTATCTTCATGACAATCAGACGTGATTATTCCGTATTGAATTCACAAATTTTCCTTTGCCTTATAGATATGATAGCCCGGGTATTATAGGAAGTTTTATTATTGCAGGTATCGAGAATACTGAAATTGCCCCTTTTGTTGTTAGTCAGTTTAGTTGGGGTGGAGTGCAAGACCGTGTCTGTTAATGTACATGTTTTGGGCATTTTCAGCTCGGTGTTAATGGTTTGTGAAAAAAAAAATCAGTTGTTCATCGTTTTTGAACCATTTGGTATTTTCTTTACTTTTTTGAACTATTTGGTGTTTTCTTTACTTTTTTAACTATTTGGTGTTTTCTTTACTTTGTGTTAACTGTTTAAGTGAAATAAAAAGCACTGTTTCTCTTAATCATAGAAATGTAGATTGTTATCACAGATTGAAAATAGTATTTTAAACTTCCTGTAATTTGATTTAGAACAGATGGCAAAAGGGACATTTTCTGTAATCAATAAAATATCGATTCCCGCAATCATAAAACTTCCTGTAATTTGAAAAAAAAATCATATGGCAAAAGGGACATTTTCTGCACTCGATATAATATCGATCCGCACAATCAGGAAACTTTTAATAATTGGAATAAAATCATATGGCAAAAGGGACATATTGAGTTTCATGATTGTAAGCATCGGTATTATATCGATATAATAAGCAAAAGGGACATTCCGCAATCGACATAATATCGATGCCCATAATCATGAAACTTAATGTAATGTTAATAAAATCATATGGCAAAAGGGACATTTTCTGCAATCGACATAATATCAATGCCAGCAATCAATTAACTTACTATTATTTGACTAAAAACAAATGGCAAAAGGGACATTTTCTGCAATCGACATAATATCAGTGCCCGCAATCAATAAACTTACTGTAATTTGCCTAAAAACAGAAGGCAAAATAGACATTTTCTGCCATCAATATTATAACGATGCCAATAATCACGAAACATCCTTTAATTTGACTAAAAGATGGCAAAAGGGACATTTACTGTAATCGATATAATATTGATGTCGGATTCTTGTCATGTTGTTTGTTTGTTTTGTAAGTATATTCCTCCTCTATGCATAAATATGTACGCATATAACGTAATATAAGACGTAAGGAGGAACATTTAACAAATATGCACCAGGCATGTTAATGTGAGCATTGCCTTCCCCGATTCCCTAGCCTAACGCAGGTCGACTTACCTGGAAGAGTCCTGAGGTTGTGGAATTGTGAGGACAAACGTACCAATCACAGCAATCCACGGGGCTAAAACTATATACAGAGTGCAAAACCCAAAAACATAAATACAAAGAAATCTCCGGAAGCCCCCACAAAATAAGGCAGTACGGGAGTCAGGTTATGACAATCTGCTCTATCCAAACGATGCCAGTAAATGCCCAGTTGAATTAAAGGTGGAGGAAAAAGGAAAATCAAAAATAATCTCCGAAAGAAACCACCGAACTGTCAAAAGAACAAACAGAACCCACAAACATGTAAATGAGAGGTCTGTTCGACATGCCATAGAATTCAATTAGAACCAATATGACAGCCGGCTGACAGTCCCACGTTTCCTATCTTCGTGGTGTTAGACGACCTGAAAACAACAATTAAATCCAAGCAGATGCAAATATGCATGATCCTGTGTTAAAATCCAAGAATTTGACAAATAACCTTAGAGAATTTTGCGTCCAAATCATTTTAAAACACAAAATGTGGAGAGCCGAAAAATACGTCTAATCCCTGCACGAAGAGTGGGAAACCATCATGTTTCGATTATTTAATACACAGAGAAAAGTCACTGTAGCCCCCACCCCACCCCCGCCCGGGTAGCCACCTGCGTATTTTTTAATAAGACATTTAAATATGTTATATATTTGTACTTGGACTTAATATATTAGTCCTAGATTTGGGCGATTTTTGTTTTAATCTTGTAGCGTTAATATATACGTCCTTGGTTATTATAAGTATTTCAGTGATTTCCAAGTATATTGAATAATTTATTCTTAATCAGAACAGTTCTTAGCTATGACTGGTTTTAGAAAAACTCCTGACCATGACTGCTTTTAGAACAACCCCTCACCATGACTGCTTTTAGAACAGGTTATGACCGTTTTTAGAACTGTTCTTGACAATTACCGTTTTCTTTTAGGACAATTCTACAAAATGACTGCTTTTATGACTGCTTTTAGAACTGCTCTAGAGCCGTTCTAGAATAATTCTAAGTTAACTTAAAGCAGTCATCAGAACAGTTCTATGTTAACTTATAGAGATGTTATGACTGCACCCTACTGTACTGATAGCTGGCAAATCAAGTTTATCGTTCATTACTCTAACTGAAGTGAAGTGTTATGTTCTTTCTTCAACTTTTATTGCACTATACTATCTATAATCTTATACAATTACCACCCTAGATAGTGTGTGACCCAGAGGTTTCTCTCCCCGAGATATTAAGGTCACCCGAGAGCTTGCCCGAGGGTGACCTAAATTTCGAGGGGAGAGAAACCTGGTCACACACTATTTAGGATGGTAACTGTTATATTATATCGAATTTTCTTCTTCACCGGTTGACCTTCCTATGCGACCCAACGCTAGCCGGTTGACCCAGCGAAATCTCAAATGGCATGTGACACGATTTGAACAAATAAGATTAAAGATATTTAAATGAGTATATAATATAATTAAATATCAAAGTGATTTCCCGAATTTTAAGAATGTTATACTATAGCCCAGCTTTTTTGCGAGCGATTTATTTTCGCGACTTTGAATGAGGAAATAAATCGTCGCAAATAGTTTTTAACTTTATATTAATGCATTAACAGAAAAAGATTTTCCAGATTTTCCATCGAATTGCATTAAAACTTTGTTCCTTTAAACCATAATGATGGAACATGAATAGCTTGATAATTTTGTCAGAATTCTTTTTGTTTTGAATCAAATGTGACCTTAAAAGATTAGTTCAGAGTGCAAAAACTTCCAATGCAGGTATTATGATGAAAAAATAAGAGGAGTTTGATAATCTGAATCAAAATCATAAACTTGATGAGTTACGCACCTAAAAATCTACATGAAAAAAAAACGGAATTCTGGTTTCCAATCCAAGTTTGAAAGAATCTATTAAAGCAGGACAGCTCCAATTCTATTACGGTTTTTTAGTTTTGCCACATGAGTTCATTTGAGTATTGTACAATTTTAATACGTACTTTCCAAGTATGCAAAATAATATATACCTTATGGGACTAATTTTCAAGATATAAAGCGTCGAAATTCGGTATAGATGAACCAAAATTGCAATTACTGCAAACTTGCGGACAAAATTCTAATCGACGTATATTTTTTTTCCATAGGTAGACAAGTGATTTTTTCTGCAGATTAATCTTTAAGACTAAGACCATAAAATGAGATAAAAAATATATTATTGCTTTGTATATATAAATCTTTTGTTTTGTTGCTTATTTTATTTTTAAAAGTTCAAAACTTAAAAATTGGTACGTTTTGAAAAACTTTTTGTCATGGTTCATACATTGATTTTTCTCTGATTTGAAATCTTTCAATATCAAAATGGAAGAGAAAAAATTATTAAAAATTCAGGAGTATCTCACTCTTGCATAGCTCTGTCCTTAGCTGATTTCGCATTTATTTTTTGATTCTATTCATAATTTGTTCTCTATCAGCTTTTACACGTTATTTGGTTGATGGATTTTCAAATGTTTTGATTCTATCTGCACTGAAGAGACATTAGTTGCCGAAATGCGGATGTGCAGGAACTAAATGCAAAGTAACTTCTGTATTTTGTTTTTTCATATATCTGGTTTAACTTGCTTTAAGGAATTCAAATATGAAGTAAAAGTAAGCGGTTTACGTGCGTTTTTTTCGAGATAAAGCTTACATACCTCCAAAACAATCAATTATTACGTCTATTTTCGCGGGAAATCAACAGCGTTATTCTGTATCTTTCAATGCTGCTGCTCAAGTCATAAGTGTCAAGGATAAATAATCGCAGATTTTTCCTTACGGTGTAACACAACTAATTCCGTCTCCCATTGCCTCCCATGTTAAAACAAAACATGTAGTTCAAACAAAATGACACATGTCTCATCTGAAAGACACATCTTTCGGTAAACTCTCATGGAATAATCAACCGACATTAACTGTAATATAAGAAAAAACTGGTTTCGGTTTCCGGAAGGTTACAACTTAGGGATAGGTACTCCCTGTCTGTGTTTTCACGGAAAAAATACCTCCGCTTTCACCTTTGATAAAATCTTCAATTTTCAACGAAATGGTATAAATTTAGACTGAAAAGAATCTCTATTGAATGCCTTTTCGATTTAATTCACAATGACTAGTCAACCGTTTTAATCTATACACTATTAACACTTCCTTGGAACTATGTTGTCTCAAATAAGGACTATATTCACATATGTGCCGGACTGGCTTCCGAATAAGTTGTGTTACACCTTATACATTTGTGTTGGTCAAGATACAAATACTGTACATGTTACGGATAAAACATATTATTCATAAAACCTGATGCGGATTTAGAAGTTGTAGAGGGGTGTGTGATCCCCCTTAAAAAAGGAAAAAAAAGATAAAATAAATCTTGTGCCGCTACGCCCCTTCTAATTTCAAACCCTAGATCAGCTCCCTGAATACACAAGGTTTTCGTTATTTTATTTCGTTTGTGAACACCCCCCAAAATTAATTAAACAATAATAAAATACAAAATTTAAATTAAAAAAATGAGTGTGTGTTATTTATAATTTGAATAAATGCAAAGGAAGATTAATAGCGGTACCTGGGGTTGAACCCCATTTTTCCTGAAATTGATTTAAGTTTTGTGCAGCTCATTTGCGAAAATTCAAAACTAGTCCATAAAAATCTGTGTCTGTAACCCCTGGTATCCTTTTTTTTTCGGAGGCTGGGTCTAGCGGTGGAAAAATCCCCATTTTTAATCTATTTGCTGGTCTTTGTTGATTTTTCCCAAATTCAATAAACCAACCATTTACATTTAACAGAAGGAAAACAGAAAAATAGAAAGGTACTGAATTACATACGTACAAAGTATAAATCCGGAAAACCACCATTAACAAGATTTCTCGCTGACCCTTAGTAAGCTAGGGTAATGTTTAGGTAAAGGTAAATGTTCAAACATAAAAAAACGAGACAAAACAGCATTCAATGTTACTGAAAATATAAATTTGTTTACATTTTTCTCAACCCACCTAAGGATTATTTAACCAGACTAACTACTTTTATCCAAGCACCACTTTCCGAAAGCGTTTGCCGAGAACTCACTTAAAAGGGGTTATTGTTGAATTTCATAGGCGCAACACCGCATCTAAATTTTGCAAAGGCACTGCGACCAGTAAATGGCAATATAATATGACAGTACTGTTCTGTACAAAATTCTTGTTTGAATAGTTTATACGTATGGAGTTTATTACTCCCATTTCCTTATTTTGACGCAAATCTATTTACGTCTGTTTTCCACTTTTCGATATATATTTAAAACATTTAAGACATTACAATATCTACAGCAGATGTTTTATCAATATAACAAAGACATTCCAGATCCAAATCTCGAAAATGTTTTCCAACAACAAGATCCAAATTTTGTCTCATTTTCGTTGTCTACTATTCTGCTCTGGCCAATCAAAAATTGCGATTAATCCTGACGTATTCCATGTTAACAAGCCTACACCAGATTCTGATTTCCACTGGTTATGGTAAATTAGTACCCAAACCATGTCTCCAAGGACATCAAGGTTAGGAGTATATTTAACAACACCAAGGAGAAATCGACAGACTCGGTATTGTATAGCCTTAATACAAGATTGATTCTTATGACCGCAGATTGCAGAACCATACTCTACAATTTGATTCACAAGATAATCAAATAACTTTTAAAAAACGCCAATGGAAACGCCGCTCATAATTTTACATTTTGCGATTACTATACCAAATGCTCTATCTGGAGATTGTGCCACAGCTTTGGTTGTGAAATTGTAATAAAAACTCATTTATTACAAAATACAAACCTCCACAAATAAAATGATGCGTCATCCTTTCCACAGGTCTGAAATGAATAACGTTACTTTTATTTGCATTATCTTTCATATTATTATCAGTACACATGTAGAAAAGGTATTCAAAAGTATTTTATTCATAATCTGAATCGGCTTATTAAACAATATCCTCAGCATATAAAAGAATAAATAGTTTAACCCTACCGCTGGCTTTTGCTAGTACCGTCACCAAGTCCGGCTGTCCCGAGTTCCTATTGTTTTTTACGTTTGTCTTTTGTCTAATTTGTGTGTTCCTGTGTAGTTCCCTAGCCGATTGTGGCATGTAATTATAATTTTCCGCCATTGCAGGTGTTTCCTGTTGTCCCTTTTATTTCATTTCTCTTTCTATATCCACGCCAATATCGAGAGGTTTCAAACACGCAGCTACGTCATTTATGAAAATTTTAAACAAAAAGGAGGACAAAGGACACCCCTGCTTTAATACACAATTTACAGAAAACCAGTCAGTTGACAGATGGTTTATTCTAAAAGATTATCTTACACTATTATAAAAAGATTTCTAAGCCGTACACATCTCTTGACTAATACCTTAAGTTGATAGTTTGACCCAAATCTTATGACGATCAACAGTGTCATATTTAACCCTCTGAAAATCTATAAATGCACATAACGTATACTCTTGCATCTTTTTTCGTACCTCAATAATATTTATTAAAATGGCGATCGACACTTCGTCTACCTTTTCGGTTACTGTTCCGTAGTCATCTACCCAATGACTCTATATCACAGTACAATTTTTAAGTTGGTTCTACTAAAGCAATACCTCTATAGCTTAAAGGGCCCCTCTTATCAAATGCATTACCCTTTGGAATAGGATTTATCATAATGTTATTCCCATTACTTAAAAAAAACTGAAGAGACTATGCAGGAATGATACAGAAAATGGGCAATTAAGAACACAAACTTGAATATAATCCATGCCTGCAGCTTTACCCGTTTTGCATACTTAGTCTTGTAACATCTATTTTTTTAAAGAATATCAAATTATAATTTTCAAATTATTTATATCTTGGGTCATTTTTTTAAAATATTTACGGGTAATTAGGTAATTGCGATTGCGAGTAAAGTTTTATGTTGCCACCGAATTCAAAGACATCAAATACAAAGTTAATCGGCTTATTAAACAATATCCTGCAACTGTTGTATATAACTTTGTAGAGAATTTTGGCATTACAATGAAAAAAATATGTAGTTTGAAACATATATCGCGTATCGACTCTATAAACTGTATTACTTGTGTTTGACACTGAAGGATGACTGATCTCTGACTTACGGTTTTTTTGCTGAGGGATACTGGTACAATTACTATATCCACATTTACATTATAACGCTGTAAATTGTTTTAAAAGGTAAACAGTTGATAATAACTGGTAACTTAGAATTTACAGGTTAATTAAATCTTTTTGTTAATGTACAAGAATAAATTAAATGAAAAATTACAAGTAAAATTTACATGACGAATTGAGCTACGCTTTTGACATTTCATTTAATGAACTATAAGAACATGTTTCAGCAACAACAATAAGAACAACCACACAACCAGCATCAATCAATAGCCACTGTACAGATGTTACCTATATAAACTGTAAAGATGTTCACGTTTGTAAGGATTCTAGGCTGACTACGTTTTGTCCTGTCACATGCGGACTATGTGGTAAGTTTAAAGTAAGTGAGAACCGAACCGTCAATCCAAAAGCGAACAATCCAAGGACAATGGCAACACCAGAAACAAAAAAAGGAGAAAAACAGAGGCACAACATAGGTACGGCATAGAAAAGAAAAATGAGGACACACACACACAAAGATGAACAACACGGACCCAATAAAAAACCATGGGTGAGATCAGGTGCACCGGTAGAGTTAGCATCTCCTGCTTCTTATAAGACACCGGCCGTGTTGAACATGTCAAATCCGGTAGAGGAAAAAACAATTAAGCTTTAAAGGGAAAGATCTGTTGTAATGTGGGAAACAGATATCCCATAGCGGTCCACAAGATGGTGATGTCGACCGTAAAACTTCTGAAGGGATGACTTCAAGTTTTGGGTAACATACCCTTGTTGAAGTAGCCTACTTGTGAGCAACCGGGCTCTATCAAGGAAGTCACTGTATCGAACACAGGCTCTTGAATAGCGAATGAGCTAGGAGATGTAAACCCCATATACCGGCGCTGTTGGGATGTTGCTACAAAGAAAAGGGAAGTTTAATATTGGAAAGGTGAAGTCATCGCGTTTGTCGTACAGCTTAATTTTGAAGTCTTCCTCTGTTGTCAATTTTAAGGTGAAGGTCAAGGAATGAGGCTGATGTAGAAGTGTCTGTGGTATCCTTAATTTCGAGTTCTTTTGGATAGATCAAATGAAGAAAATCACCAAAACGAGGGTTTTTTAGCGACAAAATATTATCTATATCACGGAAGCTAAAATTGAAGGATTGTGCCAGTTTTTTATCTTTATTTTGAAGAAGCCCTTCGATGAATTCAGCTTCATAGGAGTGAAGAAACAGATCGGCTAGGAGAGGCGCACATTTTGTGCCCATAGGAATTCCTATAGTCTGTTGAAAAACAAGTCCTCCAAACTGGACAAATATATTGTCGATCAGAAACTCTAACATTTATTCACTTCTTCCTCTGTATATTTTTTCTCCGATTCGGAGTCATCATTTTTCACAAAGTAGGATTGTCCTCTACCTACAACAATGTACCTATATCTTCGTTCACCGTTCTTACGTGAGAAACATCTATGAATCAAACCTTTCAGCCGAGATTTTAGTTGTTCATGAGGAATAGTAGTGTAAAGTGTGGAGAAGTCGAAAGTTTTTTAGAGTTTAAGATGTCAAGTAGATCTTTGGAGTTTTTCAAAATCAACATTTCATTTACACCGCTTCTTGAAAAGCATCTATAACAGTATTTTTGAAGGCCCTCTTTAACAGCTGTCAATATGGAGGTTAGCAATTTAGATATAGGTTTTGTAGAGCATTTGGCAAATCCAGCGATGTATCGTTCTTTGTATGGGCATTTATGCAACTTAGGTACCCAGTACAAAGAGGGGAGATCTGTGTCTTCATCCTTGGTGGAAATCCCGAAGGAAAGCAAAACAGATTTATGGTTCTGTAATATCTCCTCCTTTGACAGAGTAGTAGCTGCGTAAGTTGGATTGCCGTTGGAATTATCAATGCATAGTTCTTTCTTTAAACAATTTATATAATGATTTTTGCAAATAAAAATGATATTATTTGGGGCCTTGTCGACAGGAACGACGACATATTTGTCATGAATGGAGGACAAGTAACTGGCCACATCAGCTTTTTTGAAAATTGATGATGCTTTTGTTCTCATTGACCCTCGTAGCTGATTGATTCGTTTAAGAATCATCGACCTCATAGCCTTAATCCACTCCGAGAGGGAATCAAGGTCTTCATCTTGTTCACGCTTAATCCATTTTCTGACGTAGTCCTCTACAGCATCCATAAGAAGTTTGAAATTTTGTTCCGAGTTGATGGAACATGGTTCACGGAATTTAGGCCCTTTTGCAAGGACATCACGGAGAGACTTGTTTTCAATGATACTCAAATCTCCCGTTATGACGTGACCACAGGGACTATATCTGTATGGTGAATCGATCAGAACATGAACCATCGGGTGGTTTAGACTTAATTCAGACTACCATCTTATCACATGTTACAAAATGCTATTTCACAATAATTTTGTTTGTTTCCAAAGCTTTGTTGTCTTTTTCAACTAATAAGACATAGTTCGTGAAAATGCATTCATCGTGCACTTAATTTTATAGTATATATTTCACAGGAAAGCAGTACATTTTGAACATTTTTTGAAATATGGATTTCCCTTGTTTGGGTTCTAGTGCTGCTGATGAGGAATTAATTTCCGAAATGGCCATACAGTTCATTAAAATTATTGCAGTTGGAGTAAACATATGTGTTATGGTCTCATGTTCATTTACTCCATATCCTTTCGTAAAATAATCAAGAAAATGCACTAATGTTTGGTAAATAACGTAATACCAAACACGTCGATTTTGTTAAAAATGACTCTGAATTAGAGAAAAAATATACAGAGGAAGGAGTGATTAAAATGTTAGACTTTTTGATCGACAATATATTTGTCCAGTTTGGAGGATTCGTTTTTCAACAGACTATTCCAATGGGCACAAACTGTGTCCCTATCCTAGCCGATCTATTTCTCCACTCTTATGATGCTGATTTCATCGAAGGGCTTCTTCAAAAAAAAGTTAAAAAAATGGTCCAGTCCTTAATTTCAGATTCCGTAATAAAGGTGAAATTGTATCACTAAAAACCATCGCTTTGGTGATTTTCTTCATCTTATATATCCACAAGAGCTCGAAATTTAATCTACTACAGATATTTTGCCTATAACAATACATTTATATGTACGTTTGCCGTTTTTACGGGAGAAGCGGGAGATTTAATTCTTTCAGCCGAGATTTCAGTTGTTCACGAGGAATGGCAGTATAAGCTATAAAGAAGT
The DNA here is from genome assembly GCA_002080025.1 of Modiolus philippinarum. Lineage (NCBI taxonomy): Eukaryota > Metazoa > Mollusca > Bivalvia > Mytilida > Modiolidae > Modiolus > Modiolus philippinarum. The sequence continues at coordinate 23,543 of MJUU01002629.1, read as the reverse complement.
CAAAAGTTTTAATACTGTTACAGTGTGATGATCAAGATGTCAAGCAGATATTTAGAGTTTTTAAATATTCACATTTCATTTACACCACTTCTTGAAAAGCTAGTATCACAAAATTTATAAAACTTATGAAAACAACTTAAGGTAGTAGATCGGGACGACCCCAAAATTTAATCTGTAGTATGATGGAAATGTATACTAATATACTTCAAGAAAAAAAAAGATGTTAGTTTCACTGTAAAAAGTTTGATTTACAGGTAACACAAACAACACATCCTAGGAGTGTTAAAATATGTTCAGAAATCATTATTGTGCAGAAACTATTGTACTGTATATGAAAAGGCATCTGTACATATAAGCCCTTAATTTCTCATCTGCTTTATAGAAACTCGAAGAACTAAAATTGAGATAATAATGATCATGGGCACAATGAATCTTGTGTTTTATTCAAACCAATCACAACATTTATTTTTTTCAAAACAACGGCAGTAGAATACTGAAGAAACAAAGAACAAGATAACATAAATCAAATTCCAGAGACAAGGCAAAAGCAAGAACAACAGAAAACGGAAGACACTACATGCCCACAAACACGCAAACATTACATAATATACAAAAAAACTAAAGCACTTACAGTGTTAACTCTCAAAAACAGAGTGACATCAGGTGCTCCGAAAGGGTAAGCATGTCCTGCTCTGTATTCAACACTCTTCACACTGTCAGTGGGTCAATCCAAGGTAAAGTCGAAACCGGTAATGTCAAATCGGGGAAAACGTGAATGTAGCTGAAATGTCACTTTTGATTTGTGACATTGACATCTGATATTTATATATGATGTCGTGGTGACGACCATAGAATTTCTGTAGGGACCTATGTAAAAATGGCTGAACATATCCCTGACTCGGCAGTTTTTGTGACAGTGCTTTTGCTCTTCCGACAAATTCACTGTATGAACTCAAAGCGCTACAGTAACGAATTAATATACACTCCACATGCTGGAGAAATAGGTATATTGCTACAAAGAAATTGAAAGGTTACGATTGGAAAGTCAAAATCATCACGTTTGTCACATAAACTAGATCTCAGAAGTCCATGTTCGTCAATGTATAACAAAAGGTCAAGGTATGAAGCAGAATTTGGTGTATCGGTTGTCTCTTTAATTTCAAGTTCACTGTGGTAGAAACGATGTGAATATTCTTTAAATTTTTGGTTATTAAGAGAAGGTACTTCGTCTATATATCTGAAGCTGAAATTAAAAGTCTGGGCAAGTTGTTTTTATTTCCGTTGTACTAGCCCTTGTAAAAACTTTGCTTCATACGAAATAAGGAAAGGGTCAGCTAAAAGTGGCGCATAATTTATTCTGAAAGGAATCCCTATTGTCTGTTGATAGACACGACCTCCAAATTCAACAAAAATGTTGTAGATAAAAAATTCAAGCATCTTTATCCCGTCATTTTCGCTGTATTTCTTGTTAGACTCAGTGTGGTTCTTAACAAAATATTTTTTATCTTTTCCTATTACCAAATAGGAATACATGCTCCGTTTTGGTATAGAAACATTTATGAATCAGATAAGAAATTACTGTTTTAAGTTTATTCTGTGGAAGGTTAGTATAAAGGGTAGAAAAAATTAAAAGTTTGAATGCTAGACTGTTTGAGGAGAGCTGTTCAAGGAGATCTTAGAATTCACATCTGAACCACGCCGGTCGCAGAGGAGTCATCTCCTCTAACCCAAGGTCTACTACATTAAATTTTCTTACGAACAATAGACCGAACCGCCATATTATCTGACCAACTCCGTTGGGCAACTGTCTTAAAATCGTCAAAATCTGAAAGTGACTTATAGTTTGGTGTTATAACTGCGCATACGAAACCTGTGACTCAAACACCAGAAAAGGAAAACAGTTTTGTAACCGTCAACGCCAGACTTTGTGGGAGACATGATTCTTAATTCATATTAAACATATAATTATCTTGGAGAAAACAAAAATTGCACTGAATTATTGTATTTTACTTGGGAAATATTATATAAATTATATGAATTTGGCTTCAAAGTCTGGCAATATTAATCTTGCAAATTTTCTGAATTTTCTGAAAAGGCGACTTGAAATTTTAGAATTTTCATATCTTATAAAAGATAAAATTATGGAATACAGAAATACTTTCGATGAGCTCAACAGTAAACTTTGAGAGATATACTTTTTTCGTTGCTTTTTTAATAAAAAAAATATATCAATGAAATATTTGAAATATCACGCATGTTGTCGTGTATTTTTCACCCCTTACCAATATAAAAAAAATCAATATATTTAAAAAAAAAATCAATATATTAAGGTAGGAAATATACTACATGAAATATTATGCATATTATAGGGTACAAATTTGAATAACTATGTGTATTACCTTATTGATTTATGTTTTGTAGTTGAATGCAAAAATATAATAATAATAAAAAAAAATTATCTAAGCACCATTATATAAGTATAGCATATTATAACTGATTTAATGTTCTTTTTTGTGTCAATAGGGCAAAGACAACAAGCAACGACGACAGTTGGATGGTCTCGTATTTTGGGAAAATAAAAATTATGATGTCAGTTTAGCATCTGTTTTGTGTTTTTGCCATATGGATTTCGGCTCTTCACAATTCTGTTTAGTAAATTTGTTGAATAGTCCGAATTCTCTTCGTTCTTTACGTTTGTATTTTGTCTTATACATGTTTATGTTTTCTTCTGCAGTTCCCTGTCAGATTTTGGCATGAAATTTTAATTTTCAGCTAGTGATGATGTATCCCCGTTATCTTTTGTATTGAAAGGGAGTTTTTGCGGGTTAACCCACCATTACTTTTGAAATGCCTGTACCAATTCAGGACCACTGCAGTCTAAAATTTTCCAGTGAATTCCCACCTTTTTGTCTTTTTGCCTTTGGCTCTTTACTATTCTGTTCGGTAAGTCTGTTATTAGCCCCATTCTGATAATAGAGAAAAAATCACATGTTTCTACTAAATCTATAAAATGGGTAAAATTAGGCTTAAAATTGAAACACAAAAGTCTCCAAAACAAGCTCCCAAATCACATTTCTAGCATTAAAAAGTCAACTTTAGACATTGGTTCCCCTTATGAATTAGATAATACATATTGCTGAAATCAAAACGTAAATGTTAGCAAAAAACAAACGTTTTTTATTCTCAAAATGTCAAGTTTTTGGTATAGTTTTCATGGTAACTGCAGCAATTCTGAAAATATCTTCAAAATTGAAGTTAATGTTACATGACACACAACCTTCCTATCAAGTTTCAATGAGCTATTGATAATAGTTTAGGAGATATAGTGAAAAACGCAAAAATTTTCAATTTACGTAGGGTTACTGTGTAAGACACCACCCCTTTGTTACCCCGGATCATATTTAAATAAAGATGCATAATCATAAATGTTTTTAATGTCTTTAAAATGTTAATTCTAATTTTTTTTTAATTGACAAAGCTTTTATTTCTTTTTAGCTCACCTGGCTATGCCAGGGTGAGCTCTTGCCATCACTTTGCGTTCGTCGTCCGTCCGTCCGTCGTCCGTTCGTCCGTCGTCAGCTCACTTTCAAAAATCTTCTCCTCTGAAACCACTTGGTAAAATGGAGCCAAACTTTAACTGAATCATCACTAGGGTATCTTATTTCAAATTTGTTATTTTGTATGTCTTAGGTCAAACAACATGGCTAGCATTACTAAAAATAGAACATAGGGGTAAATTACAGTTTTTGGCAAATAACTCAAAAATCGTTACAGATATCAAAAATCTAAAAATGATCAGCATGAGAAGATCTACCCATGGTGAAATTTTAAAGAAAATGTAATGACCCGTCTAAGAGTTATTGCCCTTTTCCCGTAAAATTTTCAAAATTTTGATGTTTTTTATTGTTTATTAAAAAACTGTAACAGATACAGGTTAAGTTTAAATTGCAAAAATGTTCAGCATGTTAAGATCTACCCACATGGAAATTTTGAAGAAAATCCAAGTTCCTATATACGAGTTGTGGCCCTTAATTGGTCAAATTTTTCGTGATTTTTTTACTTTTTGTCCTATATTTCAAAAACGCTTTGAGATAGAGGTCAAGTTTAAATTGCAAAAATGTTCAGCATCTTAAGGACTATATTTTATTGAACACGTTCAAGTTTTCCGACCTCTTCCAAGATGGGCGGCAGCGGAGAACTTAGTTTACTATTTGACCTAATGGGAAAATTCATACAAAGAACTTCTTCTTGAGAACCACCAAACTTGGCATGAATGATGCTGATGAAGTGCTGACCAAGTGTTGTTACTTTGGTGCCGATCCGTCATCCAACATGGCCGCCAAGGGGATCTTAATTTCAATTAGACCCTATCGGAAAATGCATACAAAGAACTTCTTCTTGAGAACAAATGAATGGATTTGAACCAAACTTGGCATGAATGATGCTTATGAGGTGCTGACCAAGTGTTACTACTTTGGTGCCGATCCGTCATCCAACATGGCCGCCAGCTGGGAACTAAATTTTAACATTGGACCCCATGGTAATATGCATACTAAAAACTTCTTTTTGAGAACCATTGAATTGCTTTAACCCATACTTGCCATTGATAATGCTTATGAGATGCTGACTAAGTATTTTTACTTAGGTGCCGATCCGTCATCGTATATGACCCACAGCATTGGACTCTATGGGAAATGCGCACAAAGATCTTCTAGAGAACTGCTGAATGGATTTAAATCAAACATGACATGAATGATGCCTGCCAGGTGCTGATCAAGTGTCACCAGCTTTGAACTTAATTTAAAGGAAGACCTCCTTCTAAGGAACTGCTGAATAGATTTAAACCAAACTTTGCATAAATGATGCTTATGAGAAGCTGACCAAGTGTTGTTTCTTCGGTGCTGATCCATCATCCAATATAGCCTCCAGCAGTGAATTAGACCCTAAGGGGAAATGCATACAAAGATATAATAGAAAAACCACTAAATGGATTCAATTTAAACATTGCATAAATGAAACTTGTGAGATTTTGACCAAGTTTGATACTTTGGTGCTGATCAGTCTTTCGACATGGCCACCAGTGGCAAAACTTAGTTTAACATAGGACCCAATGGGAAATGCATAAAAAGATCTTCTGCTCTGAAACTGCTTGAACAATTTCAGTAGAATTTTGATATGATAGTCCTTGGGTGACCCTCTTCAAAGTTTTATGTTAAATAGCTGCCAGCAGGGAACGTAGATTAACATAGGCCCTTTAAGTTTGGAAACTGCATTCAAAAATCTTCTCTGAAACCGCTTGAATAATTTTAATTCAATTTTATAAAAAGTTTCTGATTTTTATGTACATACACCACCAAAGATGGACCATCAATTTGGAATTATAGTGCCGCATAGGACCCAGGTGAGCGATACAGGCTCTTGAGAGCCTCTTGTTTCCATATGGGTTGAATATAACTGATAAAGTAGTTTTAATTTCTGAGGGACGATTTTGTAGACGGTTGCAGATGTAAGAATTTCCAACAAACATTTATTAAGTCTATACGCCAAAAATTTCTTCGGTAAGAATAATTAATGAGACACCGGGTAATTATATAAATCATTGACCAAAACTTTTAAATAACAGATAGTAGTATCTGTATTAAGGATGGTACTTATTAGCCGTCGTCAAGATGTTGCCATACAAATAGATAGGTTTTTCCTTTAGAGTGATTCTTATCTCTTAATTAGCAAAGCCGTATTAGGAGTGGTGTCTGGTCTTTATTCAATGAGTCAAACAAATAACAATAATTTTGTCCCAAAATCCAGCTCCCATTTTATTATCTAATATACGTTAAGTCACATGCACTTTTGACTCTTTTGTTGAAACGAGAATGATATCATTTCAAAGATTTAAAATTGACTACTACTTGACATGGTTAACTTTCCGGAGCACGGTTACATGGGAGATCACACTGTAAGTGCCCTTGTTTTGAATTTTGAGTTATTATTTCTGCATTTTGTGGCTGTTTATATTAGCATTGGTTTTCTGTGCTCTCGCTTTTGCAATGTGTACGGACTTTTTTTTGTACCACAAAAAGTACAAGTACCACATTCTTTCCATCTGTTTTCTATTGATGTTGTTTTAAATTGTACTTTTATAGACTAATACCGTCACTCCTTGTTTGAATCGTAGATGCACATTGCAGACAATAACATATTTCATTAAAGTTGTGAATAATTTTTATTGATGATGTTCTTTTGATTTTTTTCCCTAGTTTAATTAAAATGTGATGCCATATTATATTTGTTATGCCTCTTAAGGGTTCATTTTTATTGTAAATAACCAAATACCGAAGTTACTGTGAATTTAGACTCTGCATATTCGCATTTCGACAACTTATGTCTCTACAGTGCAGATCAAGTCAAAACATTTGGAAATCCATAAACCGAAATACGTGTAAATAAGTATTCTTATTCCTTTTCACTGGTTTACATAAATCCACGAAAATATATATTGTTAGAGTAAACCGTTCATAGCATCCATATTACAAATGAATACATTTGTTGCGTTCGAGTTCTTTTTGTTATCGTGTTCTGTACATGTTGTTTTGTTAGAAATTTGCCATTGTTAGACCAGTGATAAAAAGCGCTGTTTTTTCCATAAAACTAATCAATCAATAAAAATGTACAAACAAGCATCCTACTGGCTATACATGTCTCATAGAATATATAATATTTTCACATGACACTACAAAAATTAAAACAATTTCATATCTAAATGAGAAAATTTCGAAAATGAGAAAGATAGACGGCTTAAAACTGGAACGATGATTTTTTAAAAATTTCCTTTCGTTAATTTCCCATTCCTTAATTATAACATCCCTTCTGTCTCCATATACGCATCGATCAGCTGATGCGATATGCTGAAGCATATATCTCCCCAATACAAGGATTTTACTTATCGTATTGCTACTTTGAATTCTCCATGTACACGAGAAGGAACACTTGAATGGGGTTAATAATAAAATTATCGAACAGAGTCATCACGAGCCAAAGTCCATGAGGCTGAAAGACAAAGCAGGTGGAAACCATCGGAAAAAATTGTCGACTACATTGGTCATTACTTGGTACAGGCATTTAGGAAAATGGTGAAACAGTTTTATGGTACGCCAAATCGCACCTTCCTTTGCATTCGTGTCCATTAGCAATTATACAGCAATTGCTATTGAAAGACCGTAGACAGTTAAAAAAATATCCTCCCAGTCTTAAGGAAAAAGAATCTCTGAATCAGAATTTGAACCGAATTTTTCCACAAGGACTGATATTTTTTAGAACTTTTTAATTTTTGTATTAGACAGAATTTTTTGAAGGCTTGAATTCAATTGTTAGGTAGAATTTTGTGCTGTAGTTTTTTTAAGACCGAAATCAATTTCTGGGAAAGATAAACAGCTCAATTTTGATACCGGGCATATCTGGGTCAAATTCCAAACAAACGTATTCATATATGACTCGAACACATTGAAATTACATACCTCGAATGTTAAACATTTATAACAGGACTTAGTGTAAATAAGAGGTAACCGCGGAAGAGGCTGTTGTTCACCTTTCGTACCTAAAATATGAACTATTACATTTTTGACTGTCATGTACATCTCCAACGAAATTAAAAAAAAAAAGTTGATCATCAAACAAATAGAAAACATCAGCGGTTTGCGATCTATGCGGTTTTTCATCGTAGAAAATTTATTAGGCACTACTACTGAAGGTTGTATGATTATATGATATGTGATTACACATTGTAGCTAGTAACAATGTGCTTTTTACTGTTGAATCAGTACATGTACAAATCACTTAAGAAACAAACAGATAAGGCAAATTCCGATAACACACGCCATATTTAATTAAAAAAGGTCACCATACCTTCGGTATTCTACTGCCGTTGATTGTTACCAACATTATAATGATGACAGTTCTAGGGTAAATGTCTTTATTAACACTATTTTCATATTAACTAAGCTATATTGTGGTAAGATACATCGGCGCAAACGAATACCGAAGCAAGAACAAGGAAAGGGGAAATTCTAAAATCATAAATCCAAAATCACAGCAATTCACAGCAACACGAACTGAGACAGTATGACAAAGACAAAACAAATAAACAAAAATGAACAAGAACAAGAAACATCATGAACTAAAACCAAACGGAGTAGAGGCAGTCAATGTTTTTAAAATAAACACATATCAAAACATTAAAGACTATGACCATGTTACCATCCTCACAATGTCAGGGGTCCTGTGTCCACGCTTGGCCGTCCCACGGCCAAGCGTGGACACAGGACCCCTGACATTGTGAGGATGCCATGTTACCGAAATTTATTTTTTTTAAATCGAACTGGACAGTTTATAAACCATTTGAGAGATGTCACATGGTCGCTAGAAATGGACATGCCTTTTAACATCTTTTAGAAATAAGCTTCAAATTGTTATTCTGACCATCTGTTTCTTGTGCCAACATCTAATGATTTATTTCCAAATATCTTGATTTTATCTGCACTGAAGGGACGTACGTTGTCGAAATGCGCATATGCAGAATCCATATTAAAAGCAACTTCGGTATTTTGTTATTTATTATTATAACCTTTCTTACTTTTGACCCCATGTTTGTCATGTGGTTCTTTAAGTGTGGTCATTATCTTCTGTTATTCGTTTTGTCGAGTAACAACTGGGAGCGATTGTAAGAACACTTTGCCAGTTAATTTATGTTTGTTGACGACCCCGCATGCATAGATGATGATAAACATGGATATAGCTTTGGTCGATTATTACTCAAATCGATCCTAGGGGCCGTCTTGAACTTACTTTAAGGTAACCTCGTGATGAAGAACAACAATAAAAGCGTTGTTCCATTGCTTTGTGTAGAGATTTTGTCTCATGTACATTTACTCCATATCCTTTCATGGCTTATTCATGTTTTTGATCAGATATAGTAGGTAAGTTTCATCCAAAATCCTTTTTTGTCGAAGAGTTACAGTTTTGCTTAATAAAATTGATTATAACATACAGTAAATATATACAGTAATGACATGCCTGTATGCATGAAGAAATTTGCGTAGTAATTTTTCAAAGATAGCGTTGAAGAAGCAAACAACAACGGTTATCATTATTTGTTTACCTGTATTAGTAATTTATAGTAAAACGATAAGACATAAAAACTGGACACTCAACGGAAATCACTGGCCTTTCAAATATTTTCAAGTAAATATGGAATATTTTTTATTTACGTTGAATCATTTTAACTTTCTGATAAATTTTACTTAAAAATTATTTGGCAATATCATTAGGCTCCTATATTTTTTTTTATTACATACGTTGTGCAGAAATTATACCTTAAGAATAGTAGTTGTTGTATTTGTAAATATGTAGGCGCTCTTTTGAAGCTACGGGTATCTGCATACAATAGTGTTATTATTATAATGCTGAATATAATATAAACGTCAACAATAAAAAATACAAAAGGTTAAAAAATAATCCAGCAAATTATTATTACAGTTTCAGTAAAAAAATTACATTGAGATTCGATTTTTATATTGATGAAAATCAGCACGAAAAAGAAAAGAAAGTCAACTCTAAACGATAAAAGCCTAGGTTCACTTACCATCAAAATCAGTCCCCAAGATCAAGTTTGGTAAAACAAAATACCCTAGGCACTAAGTAAACACCTGATGTGTTTTGTTATAGAATCTAAATCAATTAAATAATATATTAACCTAACGTGTTTGAAATAGTCTGGCTAAAACAGGGAAAATAGAAAATTTTGATAAAATTTGAGGAATAGCTCATTTTTCATATAAATATATTGACTCCGAAGATATAGAGTACCTCGTTGACAACCTAAATACTTTTTGACATGTTTTGCATAATGCTATTGACTAGCAAATATTTTGGTTGTCAAAGAATGGGCTCCATGTTTTCAGACAGAAAAAACTGCTTGAAAATTTTTCATTTTTCAGTGAATTCAAAAAAATTATGTGGGAGAGTTTGTCATGTCACACTGACGTCATTATCATAGTTTGATGTAAAACAAATGATTGACAACATATATTGGTAAATATCCTTTGAAGAAAATTGCTTAATGATGTTCCAATGATGACTTCATTTTTTCCTGAAATACGGACGAAATATCCATGTAAATGGGGATAATAACAAAATTACCGAACATTGTGGTCAAGAGCCGAAGTCCATGAGACAAAAAGACAAATCAGGTGGAATTCACCGGCAAAATTGTCGACCGCAATGGTCCTGACTTGATACAGGCAGTTCAACCGATTTTAAGGCTAGCCAAACCTCCGTTCCATTGTAATAGTTCCCTGTAGCTACTGCCATTGAAAGGTCGTAGACAGTTAAAAGAAATGATCATCCCAGCATTAAGTAAAGAAAGAAATTCGGGCCAAATTATTCCACAAGGGACTGATATTTATTGAAGAACTGTTTTAATGATCGTATGAGACGGAACTTTTTGAAGCCTTTTTATAAGCGGCGACGGAGAAAACTATGTCTAATGAGACAGTCTGTATAATTTTATGCTAGCTCTGGCGTAACGAATAAAATGTGAAACATACTCTGTTAGCAAGAGAAGCTGGATTATTACTGTCCATATTAGGAAAATTGATAATTAGGAAATTGAAATCATCTCTTTTAGTACTGAGATGACCATTTTCGTCAAAATCGAGATGCGAGTCCAAAAAAGATACAGACCGTGTTTTTTCTGTCGTTTACTTTATCTATAATTCTGGCGGATATATTAATGGGATCAATTTAGCAACATATGCATTGTTGATGGAAAGAACATCATCAATATATCTATAAGTGAGATTGAAGGATCTAGTTTTTTTTATTTTATGACCTTTTACGCGATCTTTTACGAGTCTCTAAAGAAATTCAGCCTCGTAAGAATATAAAGACAAGTCTGCGAGTAAAGGTGCAAAATTAGTGCCCATTGGTATGCCAACTAGCTGTTGATATATAGCACCTCCAAATGTGACAAATATATATTTTATTAGAAAATCAAGCATACTGCACATCTCTTTTTCATCGTAGCATACTTTTCCTTTTAAATTGTTTTTTGTAAAAAATGAGGATTTATAACCGAACACAACCATTTCTTAAGAGGCTTTCTGAGAAATACTTTTGATTCGTGTTTTTAGTTTGTTACAAGGAAATGTGGTATACAGTGTGGAAAAATCAAACGTTTTGAGAGAATGTATTTAAGAAAACGAGATTAAAAAGATTTTCCAATAAATCCTATGAATTTTTAAGTATCCACTTGTGAATTATGTCAATTCGCGCATGAATAGTGTCATAGTATGCTTGATGCCTGTCGTTGACTGCAGACAAAATCTTAGTTATTTCAATGGACAATTCAGTAGTTGGGCAAGATGAATATCATGCTATGTAACTCTCCTTGTATATGGGGGTTTTGTGCACTTTTGAGGGTCCTCATGGGGGGGGTCCTAGAAATCAAATAACCATTAAATTTTTACCTTGGTAATCAATAAAGTTTTGGCTTAGTAATCAAACAGTATATAAAAATGCTAGCTTATAATCAAATAAGCATTAAATAAATGCCCCCGTAATCAAATAATCATTAAAAATGCCCTTATACATGTAATCAGGTAATCAAGAAAGCCATGACGGGTCTCACTTTGGGTTCTCAATATAGGTATATTGGTATGGCAGGTTTTGATTGTTATCTTTAATTGGATACTGAAAGAGGACATAAGTGACCTGTAATTGGAAAGGATTTCATGTAAATTCCATTTAATACATTGTGCTTCTCGGAATTTCGGACCATTGAAGACCACCGTCCGTAGAAATTTGTTTTCAGTGATCTTGAGATCGCCGGTAATGACATGTCCAGAACAGTCGCATGTCAGAGGAGATTTCATGTAAGTGAACTCGTGCCTTTGTCAATTTTATCTCAGAACAGAACTGCTCTTACAGTATAGCATAGTCTCATGGTTGAAAAAAAATTGCTTGCATTGCAGGTTGTCATTATCAACTCTCATTCTTGTATCATTCCATGCCGTGGATACTACTTTCTATGACGTGATAAAGGACACCACCTGGTCAGATGGTTTCAATGGCCACATGCAAATATCGCCAAGTACTGATCTACATGACTTAAGAATTCATTTAAATTTTAGCAATCCAATACGTAAATTACATGTAAGTTTTATTGAACATGTCCCGAGTTTAATGTTTTGTTCAAGTACACAATGAAAAGATATGGAATAAATGCACATGACACACATGTACAGTACAATTACATGGTAAAACCAAGCAATTAAACAACGGTTCTATGGTTGTTTTTCACCTTTAAGTCACAATAAAGACTTCAAGAATTAGACAATCCTGAATAAATCTGAAGGTGACCGGATGCGGACAATTCCATTTTTCACCTTTCACTTTCTAAATGACGACAAAACCGAGACGTTAAAGCACAAAATTGAGAAAGCAAAAAGGAAAAGCCAAAATGACTTTCAATTGTTATTTTCGCTTCTTCGTGCACTCAATTTTGAGGTTTTGCATGTTATTTTTTTTCTTCGTTTACGCATTTATCCATTACATACTTAAATGTGACTATTCCGAAAAATTACATGTATGACTGATTTAAAAGTCTATTTCATTTTAGAGGATACATGTAAAGCTATTTGGCATGTTTATAATATTGTGCATTGAATGCAGTTACGTTTGCAAATTCGTGGTTAACTTCAACGTGTTTTCCATTTTAATTTGTTTCTTCCTTGGCGTCAATAGGCTACACGCGAAAAATAATTAAATACCGAAGTTACTGTGAATTTAGGATCTGCATATAAATGAGGGTTAAACAATTTAAACCTAACTTGTGATAGCTAGGACTCTTGTTAATGATTGTTGTCATGACTCACTCAGTATGCAGTTTCTAGTTTTGAGGTAAAGAAGCAGTACCTAAGTTACTGTTAGTTGAGTTTATACTGCAACCTCTCTATTTGCGTAAGTAAACTACATTGACTGTATAAACATGAGTGATATACAGTCACAGACTGTATAACACTTTGTCAAAGACGTCAACAATGTGTTTCCGTAGTAATTGTTCCTTGACGTTGTAAGAAAGCATGGATTCATCACAACCTAAAGACGTCCGCTTCACTTTTTAAATTGTCATTTTCACAAATTTATTAAGGTCTTTCCCGAACCTTCGGGAAGACCTTACTGTATTTCGTCTGATTATTAAGGTCTTTCACCACATGTGAAAGACCTTACTGTTATTCTTCCGATTATTTTTCTTTTTCTTCCGCCGCGCGAAGCCTCAAACTACAAGACATATCTATACGTTACTTAGTGGGATAAGTCAGCATTGCTGCGGGACCTCAAAACCGACGCAAGCATATTGAGCTATTTTTAGTAAAGGAGTTATCTCCCCAAACACGGTTTACNACTTTATATAAGGATTCGGCTCGAAACGGTGAAAATGCTCGCCAAAGGCTCGCATTTTCCCGCGTTTCTAAGCCTCATCCTTATATTGTGTTTATGTCAAGTCAATGTACTGTTATTGTCTATTTCTACAGATAACCATTTCAACAACTTGAGCTTCTTCAGCACAGACCAAATGAAAACAAAATCAACAGATAATATTTGTTATTCGGGAATCTTCAAAGGGGATACGGGTTCATATTCCCCGTATGTGTTTTATACCCCCTGAGCCGTAAGTCAAAGGGGATATAGCGCGAAGACAGGATATATGAACCAGTATCCCCTGTGAAGCCCAAATAACTTTTATATTCTGCTAGAAGTGCTACAATTTTCCATTTAGATGCTTTAAAAGTTGTGATTTTGCTACCACGGGGAAACGGTCTCACATTCCCTGTCAAACTAACCAATCAGTTGCAGAATGTACCTAGAGATTTCACTTCATCAGAATTAATAGAGCTATTACATGTAGCTACAAATAAATAATAAGGGCTAAAAGAAGCCGTATTTGGCAAAATCAACAACTGTATAAGTTTTTTAAGTCTGTACTCATCTCTTTCTGAGATTGCTTACCTCACCCCTGGCATCAGCACAAACAGCCATTTTTATACATGACATTTCGGAAACTTGGTAAAAACTTGGGTGAGGGACCGCCATTCGCAATCAAATACTTCTATTTCGCAACTGCCATGTACGACGAACCATGGACCGACGTACGGCTTAAGGGTCGAAGTCCGATTTATTATTTCTCTGTGACTATATTGTGTAATTTCTTTTATGTTTTTCTATGTATTTCTCCTCTTAATCTGAATTCCTTTTCTAATAATATTTCATTTTACATACACAGATCCTGAACATTGCAAAGACTTTGGATAGAGCAACTTATCAGTGGTATGAAGAAAATACAGGTACCTTGGTTTTCATTGTTTTGCAGTGTGCTAAAAATCCTGTTTTTGCAGAAAAAAAGATAGAAAAGAGAAAACAATCTGTCGTTTCGCTTATCCATAACAGAACGTATATGGCTACTGAACTTTTCTGACTGATGTCACTCTGTTTTTGAGAGTTCACACTGTTGGTGCTTTACCTTTTTGTGTTGAATTTATAGTGTTTGTGTGTTTTGTGGGCATGTGGTGTCTTTGGTCATCTGTCTTCTTGTGTTCTTGCTTTTGCATGTCTCTGGAATTTTATTTATATAATCTTGTAGTTTGCTCCTTCGGTATTCTACTGCCATTGTTTTGCAACAATACTTATTTAGTTCATTAAAGTAACAGGAAGCGTAATGTATCGATTGTCAAGCTTTTTACTCCCCTTTTGGTCGTTGTCTCTTTGTCACATTCCCCGTTTGCCTTCTTTTTCCTATTTTTGTCAAGCAACCGTTATATACACGATCTTTTAGCAATAAACAACTCTTGCTTTGGTGATTTCTTCATCTTATCTATAACAAAGAGCTAAAATCAAAGATACTACAGATACTTCCACATCGGCCTCGTGTCACGTTCTTTGTATCGGGGAACTTTCTTTTTTACATTTCCCTATAAACTCCGTTCCTTGATCTGAAATTAGGGTTACGCACACTCCAAACTGCGACACTAAATTGAAAATAGCATTGGAAACAGTAAGGGCCAAACAAATCTACCTGCCACACCTGAAATGGCTCGTTTGGAGTCTTATATGGAACGATTTTTGCCTTCGTTTTTAGATTTGTCACTTTCCTTGATTGGCAATCGTGGCAAGATCTAACATATTCTGTTACTATTTGTCCCATTTTCTTAAAGAAGAAGTTTTCACGCACTTTGTCTAGGGTATTCTGAATTCCGCTATGTGCCGCTACATGTAACACTGAATCGTGAGAAATATACAGTATGTGTCCAATCATTGATTTAGGAATAACTAATTGAAATTTCTGAGCGGCCTTTGTGCGTGCGGACTTTGCTCTTCGTGTGTGATAAAGAATTCCGTCATTATCCGGAACTATATTTTCATCCGTATCGGCGTCATACGGATCTTCATAATTGTCCTTTCGTAAACATTGGATAAATTTTGTATTTGAGTCCAGTATATCATGTTGTTCAGAGTCTGAAGTACAGTCATTTTGAAGTTTCTTTTGACTCTTACTGAGTAATTCTACCAAATTACTCCCATCCGGTAGTTCGATATTTCCGGTGTTATCTGGAACATATGGAAAATACGGGTCTTCTTCGTTTGGACTTTCCACCAGGACATTATTTTTGTTTTCACAATGGGAAAGTGCATCCGCAACCTGCATTTGTTCGGCAGGCTTATATTTGATCTCAAATGAAAACTGCTGCAGTATGGCAAGCCAGCGTTCATATATGGCCCCTTTAAATTTCTTCTGGAAGAGGGGTTGGAGTGCCTGGTGGTCGCACTCGACTGTGAATTTTGTTCCCCTGAGATAGTCTGCACAATCCAAAATACTGGTTGTCATTCCCAAAAGCTCCAATTTTGTAGGGCCGTAGGACTGTTGCCATGTTGACAAAGATTTGGACCCGAAACGTATAATTTTTGGTTCGTCATCCCCTGGTTTCATTTGATACAGCATATAACCTATTCCACGGGATGACGTATCGACTGTCAGGCGAAAGGGTAGATCAATGACGGGAAGCTGAGAATTTTAGAGTTAACCAAACTTGAATTCAAATTTTCAAATGCTACTTTTTGCTCAATAGTCCAGCGGTAGGGTTGATTTTTTCTTCAATAATTTTGTCAAAGGTTGTGCCAATGAACTAAAATGCGGGATATACTTTCGAAACCAATTAAATAATCCAAGTAACCTTCGGAGTTGTTTCACATTTTCGGCTCTGGATAATCGACTATGGCCTGAACACGATCTTTTGGTGGACGAATGCCATCTTTTGAGATTTCGTGACCAAGAAAAACGCATGATTTTGCACCAAAATTGCATATCTTTGGGCCTAACTTTAGTCCGGCACTTTGAAAACGTGAAAATACTTTTTCTAAATCTGCCAAGTGTTGTTCGAAAGTCTCACTGCATACCAAAACGTCGTCGAGATAGCACAAAACTGAGCGAAATTTGAGACCATGCAGTACTTCATCCATCAAAAATTGGAATGTGTTTGGGGCTGTTTTCAAGCCCATGGGAAGCCGGAGGAATTTGTAGGTGACAAAACATGTATTAAATGCAGTGCACTTGGAGGAATCTTCTGATAAATTCATCTGAAAAAAATCCGGCCGCGAGATCTACGGATGATATGAAATTAGGAACCATTTCGGAAAATGACTCTGTCAACTCTTGTAGATTAGGTATTGTGTATTTGAAGTCTTCTGTTTGCGAGTTAAGATGTCGAAAATAGCAGCAGAATCGGAAATTTTGCCATTCATTTTTGTTCTGTTTGCCACCACGCTTCGTAACCAAAACAACTGCACTAGTAATTGGCAAATTTTCGCATTCGTTCACTGGTACAATAATGCGTTGTCGCAGTAGTTTATCTAAGTGTTCTCTCAAAATTTCCCTTTTATAGGGCGGTAATCTGTGTGGTTTCTGGTGGTTTGAAATCAGATTTGTCTTTAATGTGATGCGGTGCTCTACAACATTTGTAAAACCGAGATCGGGGTTATCTACCGTAACAAACAAATCTTTGTGTTTAAACAAAAAGTTTTCAATTTCAGACCTTTGATCGTCAGTAAGATCAGATGATATATTCAATTGTTCACAAAACTTTTTAACATCTTCATGATTAACCGAAACACCAGTTTGTCCTATAGATTCGTTGTCCACTACTGTTTGTGACAATTTAACAGTTTTAGTTTCATGCCCTATAGATACCTTATCTACTACTTCTTATGGCAATTCAACCTCATTGTTCTTTTGAAAGATAGGAGTATGTAACTTACTCGAGGACACTTGTATGTTTTGTACACACGGACTGTCACTATCCTCATCTATATACGAATATGAATATTCATTTGACAATACAGTAAATTGGGCGATATTTTTGCCTTTTGGAACAGTAACTCTATAGTTTGTAGCATTAAGTATTTTAATAGGTACTTTATGATTGCTAGCTAATACTACACCATCAGACCATGATTCAATGTATATTTAGTGTTGGATACCAATAGTCAAATAATTCGGTACTTTGCAATAAGTTAATAGTTCACTATTCGGCTCTATTGTTAGCTTTTTGTGAGTTTGTATACTGATATGTTGTTCTCCGAATGTTAAATTTGCAAAATCTATAATTATGCTGTTGCTGCGCAAGTATTCGACCCCTAAAATAAGTGGGTGGGACGTAACAGGTAGAATATAGAAATCTTAAAACTGTTCTTCTCCCCAAATTACTGATTTTATTTTTGTTGTACCAAAAACTTCAATACTTGCATTATTCGCTAAACGAATTATTGGATCGTCTAATTGCTCAAATGATAGTTTTAGCCGACATGGAATTGAATCATATAAACCTTTGTTGATAACATTAATGGAACTGCCGCTATCAATCAGTCCAGCAATTTGTAAAGAATAAAAAGAAACAGGTATATACATAAATGGGGATCCGTTTCGATTTTCGGCACTGACTTGAGCTAACCCAGACGACTGTGCCAGTCCCCCGGGGTCAGTTGGTTTCCCTGGTATTGTTTTCCCAGTGTTAAACATGAAACGGCAATATGCCCATATTGTGAACATAGCTGGCATTGTTTATCAGGCAATGATTGACCATATCCGTCCCAATTGCATACCCTTTGAAAGTGATCAGTTACATTTGTGACATGTGTTTGGCCTATAGCGTGTTCTAGGTGAATTGTCACTGCGAGCGGGGCGAGGTTTTTGTGGTTCAACGACATCAGTTTTAACATACATATCTTTCATCATTCTTTCCAAAGATTGTACTTGTTTCTTTAGGTCATCAATTTCAGAATTGCGCGTCTGTTGTTTTGGCCTTACCCCTTGATTTTGCTTAACAAGTTCACTTAAAGATTCGACTTCCTTTTTGAGGTCTTCATAAGACTCATTTGACTCCCTATTATCATGTCTAGACATTGACCTTCGATTACCCTCGGGAAATATATCCCTATCTTTTGCTTGTCGAACTGCATTGACCGAGTCTATGTGTTTGCGATACCCACTAGCTTCGGCTATTTTAGCAGATGTCAGAGCACTTTGAATATCTCTTTGCTGTCCAGCGCGGACCAAAAATGCCATTTTGTCTGGTAACCCACTTATAAATTTGGCGACTTTTTCGTGCTGGATAAAGTGAAGAATATGAACACAATTCTGGTACTACCAGAATTGTACAATTCTGGTA
>MJUU01002628.1:44300-59294 GCA_002080025.1 Modiolus philippinarum | reverse complement strand
CCCCCCTCCTTCAAGTTAAATGGTCGGTCCCTTAGCTGATTTGGCTATCTATTTAGATCATATCTGGTAATTTGTTTTCTATCAGTTTTTAAACATCTTTGACTATATGGTCTTCCAATTGTTTAGATTTTATCTGCACTGAAGAGACATAAGTTGTCGAAATGCGCATATGCAGAATCAAAATTCACAGCAACTTCGGTAGTTCTTTCTTGAAAGAAAAAAGACCGATTAAATTATTTTGTTAAAAATTTGATTTAATGTAGTTTAATTAGGATATATTTTCATGCTTTTTAACATTTTAATTTTTATCAGAAATATTTTACAAATTGGTGCAATGATTGGGTACAGGTATTTCAAAAGAAATGGCGACTTAAACCGGTTTTATAGGGCGCCAAATCTTCCCTTTGATTACGGAAGTGTCCGGTAGCTATTCTACAGCAGTTGCTACTTAAATTTTTTTATTGATTATTATTGATTATCACAAATTTATTGTACAATGAGCTGATATCTATTGCAGAACCTTTTTAATGATCGTCTGAGAGGCTTTGATTAATCAGGAGGTGACGGAGAAATATAGAATCCATACCCGCATCGAGTGAGAACGACATTTATACACTAGAGATAGTTAAATTTTCAAATTTTTAAACGCGAGGCTTGCCGAGCTTTTGAAATATTTGAAAATTTAACTATCGAGAGTGTAGAAATGTCGTTTCTCACGAGATACGGTTGTGGATTTTATTTCTCTAATGATTTCAAGGAGATTTTGGACAAAATCATGACCCCCTTTTTTAATGATCCGCAATAAATGTGTTCTTTCAGCGTGACGTCATCAGGCATGGTCGCCTTTTTTCATGACACCACAATGGTAAAGTCGGAAAACGGCAAACATATTTGACTTCATAACTGAATTTCATCCAATTACTTGCCGAGAACAACGTTCTCTCTAGAGAGGAGAACAGTATTTCTCCAACTGTTCAAGAACGTGAAAACATGACAGAAATTAGAGAAAACTATTTCCCTAATGATATTTCAAGTTTAAACCGGTTCTGACCTGTTAGATAAATTTTTATATTCAACGTATGTTGAATAAAACCCCGTGCTATTTCCCGCCAAATTTATTCGGAATACAATTCTCGGTGTTTATCATTTATCATTAGAGAAAAAGATTACACCACTTTATCCCGATTGTTACCATATTCTACCCACTCTCGAAAGCAAAATTGAAAAATTTTAAAATGCTCGGCAAGTCTAGCAATTGAAGTTTTAAATTCTAACTATCTCTGGTGGATAACATATGGTAATGAACGGGATATTGTGGCGTAATCTATATACGCCTTGTTAGAAAGTCTGAGTAATTGGTGCTAGCTCTCGCATAACGAATATCAAGCTTACCTCATGTAAAGTTAATTGACTCGCGCATGAGGTTTGTGCAAAAAAGATCTGTTGGTAAGGATGACCGATGCAAAAAGAAAAGAGGCAAAAGTGTGTCAATTATTTCTTGGGCATATTTTAAAATTTTAAAACCAGATATATAGTAAGTAGTATTTTAAAGTAAAAAGTAAGAAAAACTAAGCTTATTGACATGAATTAACAGATGGCTACGTCAGGTTTAAAAAAAAACTTATTCCAGATCTGCAAAATGAAATAAAAATGCAAATCATGACAAAAGGTATCATGAGTATGGTCCAATTGCAAAAAGTGTCATAAGAAGCAATGTTGTAAGAGACAGTTATTAACGAATAAAGTTCTTGATCTGGTCAGGGGAAGATAAAGGGAATAGATAGTACCATGTCTCTATAGGCATCACAACGTTTGTCAAGAAAAATTGTACACAAACAGACAATAGCTATGCAACTGCTTTCTAATGAAAGTGAACTAAATAGAATTATCGAAGCTCTTTGTATTAAATACTTGTGTTTAAAATAAAGTTATAATGTTGTCCTATTGATGATGATTTCTAAATATGGAGTAAACATTTACTGATGCTGATGTGTATATATAAAATGCTATGACGTTGAAGAACCCCTGGTAAAGAGGCTAAAACTGTTAAAATACGAGTATGAGACAACAAATACCATGTTAGGAGTATCATGTTTTATTCATAGAGACAAGCAACATCGTTTTGTATTCATAGAGAAAAGAATCCTTGTCTTTGAAGAAGATTTGTTGAAACAGAAGCTTGGAGAATGATAGCTTCAGGTTCAGTGAATTGAGTGAACTCTCATTGTCATGGAGGTAGTAGTTTACCTGTTTTGGGTTTTATCCGTATATTTTATACTATAGAGAGAAGGGACATAGAAAGTGGAGGTTTGGGTACCCATAAACCGGTTTAACTCTACCGCTAGCTTTTGATAGTGCCGGTACAAGTCCGGCTGAGCCTGCGTTCCTATCGTTGTTTACGTTTGTCTTTAGTTTTTTTACTTGTGTTTTTTTCTTGTGTAGTTCCTTTGTACATTTTGGCATGTGACTGTATTTTGCCATTGTAGGTGTTTTCTGTAATTTTTTTTATTCAATCTCACATTTTACTACACATTGGTGATTATCTATTGCAATGCTGTTCTGTCACACCCAACAGAGACTCTGTTATCAATACCAAATGGAATTTTTGATGTGTATCAAAAATAAAATCTTGTGAGCAAAAGGAATAAATTGGATCTCCAAATTGTGAACTCATTCTTCTTTGAGGTGATATTCATTTCCCCGCGCTTATAAAATACGGTAAATGATATTTCATTTAAAAATGTTCATTTTGGATATATAGGCATGACAATATTAACTAGTAATAAATTTTTAAACTCTCATTTTCAAAGGCACAACAAAAGTTACTGAAAATATTTTTTTAATATGTTTTAAAAAATTCACTTAAAATTGCAGTTCGTAATTCTTTGTTTGTAACAAGTTATTGAAATTTACAATCATTTCCGATGAATTAAACAGAGTATACACTTAAAACCTACAAATGTATCTACTAGTCAACAAACTTTAAATTTCCACAATACTCCCTCTTCGGAGAGGACATATCGTTCGAATTGTTTGCGTTCAAGCCTCTTCCATTTGTTTGAGGTCTCTAAACTCTCCATTAAAGGTTCCAGTCTGTCTCTGTACTCGCTGGAAGATTCTAAACTACCAAATCTGACAACAAATACAATA
Source organism: Modiolus philippinarum (assembly GCA_002080025.1). Taxonomy (NCBI): domain Eukaryota; kingdom Metazoa; phylum Mollusca; class Bivalvia; order Mytilida; family Modiolidae; genus Modiolus; species Modiolus philippinarum. The sequence goes on along the minus strand of MJUU01002628.1, from coordinate 56,144 downwards.
TGGCCACCTACAAAGATAACATAACAGAGATTTAAGAGATTTGTTGTTTTCAGTGTCAGTTTGCTATTTTGTTTGTTTTGTGCATTTTGGCATTGACTTTTGTGGTGTTCCCTGACATTTTTTCGTATTTGAGATATCGTCTCACATGAGAATAAACGTTTCTGTGTACATTAATAATTTCATTTTTAACTGACAAAAAGGACTTTTCATTGGCAGTGTAACGAATGCTGCGCATGCTCACGCTTCCGTTATTCCAGTTATTTCATGGTTTACATTGCTCATTTTTGTTTATTTGATTTATCTTTGACATGTTGTCTTCATAAGTGTTGTATCTGAATTGCCGTGTTTTAATTTCTTTATAAAAATATAAATATGTTGAGCGATGGCCACAAATTAACTATGGAACAAAATAGAATGGTATAGTTGGCCACCATTAAAAGATAAAAAACACAAAATGTACAAATTAAAAAACACATAAAAATGACAAAAATGGAAAGAGAGGGAGGCAAGACTGCCTAACGTTTCGGTCTATATGGCCTTCGACTAGGGGACTACCGGGCTAAATACGGAGTAGAAGATGGATATGACGAGAGAAGGCAGACCTAATGGCGTGTCACAGATATTACCTTTAAAAATCGTGCCAAATCTTGAACTTAATCAAACACGAGAAATAAAACCTTAGTTATCTGTACTATGCAAATATTAAACTTCAATACATAAATAATTTAATAAAATAGACTGCATCTTAACATTCATGCCAAAGGGTCGAACAGTTCCAAGAAAATGGATGATTTTTTGTTCAAGGAACTGTCGTTGTTTTGCACCTGCACTAGTTTGTATAAGGACAGTTACATGCATGTCCATTATGTTGTGGTTAGCTCGCCCAAATGTTCAACTTCTGGGCAATCCTTACCATTGGTGACGCTCTGTTTATGTTCGACAAAGCGATCACCCAATCTCCGGCAAGTCTCGCCCACATAGATCATGTTACAGCGTTTACAGCCCACAGCATACACTACATTTTCAGTAGTACACGTGAAACCATTTTCCTTCTTTAGTTTGAAAACGTTAGCCGGCCCTACTACTTCATCGGTTTCCCAAGTAAAAGGACATGTCGAACAGCGAGATCGCTTACATTGTCTAGTGCCCTTATATTTACAGGGAGTTTGAGGAGGAGAACTCTTGAAAGAACTTGTAACAAGGTGCTGTTTTAGACTCTTCCCTTTTCTGAAGGCTGCAATGGGAGGCGAATCCTGGAAAACTGCCGACATATGTTCGTCCTCGAGAACTATAGATTTGAAGTTGCGTATCAAAATGTTTTTGATGGCTTCGTTGTGAGGGTGGTATGTCAGGACCAACGGAACCCGGTCGTCGGTATTTCTCACTCTCTTCTCCATAGCCTCGGATCTGGTCACTCAGGAAACTGAATTCATATCTCGATCCAAAACTTTGCTGGGGTAGCCCCTCTTAACAAAAAAGGATTTCATTCTGTTACATTGAGTCCTGAAGTCCTGCTCGTCACTACAGATACGACGAAGTCGCAAGAATTGTGACTTTGGAATGGCATCCTTGCATGACTTCAGGTGACAGGACCCATAATTTAAATAACAGTGGGCGTCTGTCGGTTTATAAAACACTGAGGTGGAAATTTGCCAATCCTTTATGGTACAATTAATGTCGAGGAAAGAGAGACTATCTTTGGTAATATTAAAAGTGTATTTGATGGCTGGATGGTACGAGGCAACATAGTCAATGAAAGACTTAAGTTCATCTTCACTGTCAGAGGACACCCCAAAAACATCATCAATGTATCTTCTATAAAGTTCGGGAACAGGTCCTATATATTCGGAGAACATTTTTTCCTCAAGGTAGCCAACAAATAAACACGCACAGCTTGGACCCATTTTGGTTCCCATCGCAACACCACCGGACTGACTATAATATTCCCCATCAAATTAAAAAGTGTTGAGGGTCAAGACAAGTTCAGCAAGCCAAAGGATAATGTCTGTCTTTACATAAGGATTGGGTCTTCTGTCTAAAAAGTTTCTTAAAGCTACCATAGTATCATTGTTTGGGATGCTATTGTAGAGGGCAGTGACATCCGTAGCGAATAGTTTGAAATCAGCAATTTCTGGCTGAAAAAAACTCAAAAATATTGAGAGCATGTGAAGTGTCCTGAATGTATATAGGTAGATTCTCCACAATTGGAATAAATACATCATGGAGAAAACTAGAAATGTATTCGGAAGAACAGCTACAAGCTGAAACTATAGGTCTACTAGGATTCCCCAATTTATGTATTTTGGGCAGCATATAGAAACGTGACGTTCTTGGCTGGGAAACAACCAATTTATACGGTTCATCTGGTAAATCCTGCTTCTCAATGGATGGCTTTATGAAATTTTTAACAATTTTCTGATTTTCTTTCGTATTGTTAGATTTTAATTTTTTGCAAAAATGAGAATCCGAAAGTTGAAAATCCACTTCAACCACATAACACTGAGAATCCCAGGCGACAACGGCACCTCCTTTGTCTGCAGCTTTGATGACTATATCAGTGCGTGCTTTGAGATGCCGAAGAGCGGTCTGTTCATCTGAAGTCAGGTTATGCCTATTCAGGGGTTTGGATTTTAAATTGTCAATTTGACTGATACACGACCTAAAGTAACCCTGCAACACTGGAAACCAAGATGCTTTAGGCCTGAAATCCGATTTAGTACGATTGAATTTAGAAAATGAAACTGAGTTATCAACTGGTTGTTCCGAGTCCTTGCCAAAAAAAAGAAAGCTTTGAGCAAAAGACGCCGAAAGAAATGTTGAATATCCTTTTCATTTTGAAATGAATCCAGAAAAGAGGTGGTCGGAACAAAATTGAGACCTTTTGACAGAAGACTTTTTTCAGAGTCACTAAGGCTTACTGAGTCCGGTACACAGCGAACGATTTCTTCTACATCATCTTCATTAGAGTGACAGATGTTGTTACTGGAAGAATCAGTGGGTGTATCGGGAATAAGCTGTTGTATTTTGTGCTGTTTGCCAGAAAGAAGAAATTCGAACAGATCCTTGTTCAGAATACGCGCTATGTCCGTGGTGACTATTTTGTGGCACAAAGAATACAGCTTATTTTTGTCGAGAACCTTGCTTTGACGCAAGCGTTCAAGCTTGATGTTAACTGCTTGCGTGGTTAGACGCATGACCGACAAAAAGAAATTTGAAGAAATTTGGTGGAATTTGGCATGAAAATCCCGGTTATAATAGATTTCATCAATGGGGTTGAAGGATGTTTTAAACCCATTGGGTACAACAGGGGATGAAAGACAGGTCCTCAAAAAAATTGAGGTGACTGTGACATTAAGTGAGACCTACTGTGGTCTTAAAAAGGTCTATCGCGGTTCTCTGTATAATTTCGGGGTGTTTAGAAACAAAATTTAGAAATTTGTTAAATAATTTATTACAGAAGTCTTTTTGAGAAGGCATGGTCATAACGGTCAGGTAAGATAAAATATAAAAATATAAATATGTTGTGCGATGGCCACAAATTAACTATGGAACAAAATAAAATGGTATAGTTGGCCACGATTAAAAGATAAAAAACACAAAATGTACAAATTAAAAAACACAAAAATGACAAAAATGGAAAAGGGGGAAAGAAGACTGTCCAACGTTTCGGCCTATATGGCCTTCGACTAGGGGACTACCGGGCTAAATACGGAGTAGAAGATGGATATGACGAGAGAAGGCAGACCTAATGGCGTGTCACAGATATTACCTTTAAAAATCGTGCCAAATTTTGAATTTAATCAAACACGAGAAATAAAACATTAGTTATCTGTACTATGCAAATATTAAACTTCAATACATAAATAATTTTATAAAATAGACTGCATCTTAACATTCATGCCAAAGGGTCGAGCAATTCCAAGAAAATGGATGATTTTTTGTTCAAGGAACTGTCGTTGATTTTCACCAACACTAGTTTGTATAAGGGCAGTTACATGCATGTCCAGTATGCTGTGGTTAGCTCGCCGAAAACGTTCACCTACTGGGCAAGCCTTAGGTAAAAGTAAAAGTAAAAGGACAGGTCGAACAGCGAGATCGCTTACATTGTCTAGTGCCCTTATATTTACAGGGAGTTTGAGGAGTAGTACTCTTGAAAGAACTTGTATTACTAGACCATACGCATATATCTGGACCGTATGAGTACAAAGAAAAAGACGGACAATAAATTCGTTATTCAAACAACGAAGTAAGTTACAGTCAAAACTGATAGCACTAACTACCACTGAAAACCGTATAAATTATTAGGTCTTTTATAAAAAGTATAAGTTACTTATATAACTGAAATAAAATTATAGAGGTAGTGAAATAAAAACAATATTTTCACACAAATTTTTATGGTAATACATTAACTTCCTTTTTACATTAAGAAGTGTTTTTCATGGACAGAGGGTATTCCCTTTTGGAACACTGTGTTATTTGCCCGTTATATTTATTCAGCCGTCTTCGTCTTTACGAGATTTTGGAATTTGCACCCTTTTTGTGGTTATTGGGAAACCTGTTGTTTTTCCTTAGAGGTGGTATTCAATGAGTTTTTTTTTTCAGGAATTTAAGACAATAAGGCCATATAATAAATTATTTTATTACAAAGTCTTAGTTGTTTCTAAACATAAGAGCTTAATTCATTCAATCATATTGTTTCTCTAATGATATGTCAAGTTTAAACCGGTTTTGACCCGTTGGATAAATTTTCTTTATTCAACGTATGTTGAATAAAGCCCCGTGCTATTTCCCGCCAAATCTATTCGGAATACAGTTCTCGGTGTTTATCATTGATCATTAGAGAAAAAGATTACGCCACTTTATCCCGATTATTACCATATTTTATCCACTCTCGATAGTTAAATTTAAAAATTTTAAAATGCTCGGCAAGCCTCCAATTAAAATTTTAAAATTTAACTATCTCTAGTGGATAAAATATGGTGATGAACGGGATCTTGTGGTGTAATCTATATATACATTATATTGATTAATTGATATATTATCCAAGAACGCGCAAGTATTCAAAATAGCCAGACCATACGCGTACAGTCCGACCGTATGTGTATTTCGAATAAATACTTATATGGTCCGGACCGTACGCGTACGGTCCAAATACGCGCATGGTCTGGAACATATATACTACAAATGGACCAAATTCTATTCAGGTCGGTAATGTGTCCTTTCTTAAGAACTTTTCGACCTGAATAATGTCCCACAGTTTGAAATCTTGCCTCGACCTACAGATTTTTTAAACAGGCAACACCTTCCGTGAGGTATATGTATTGTCACTTTTCCTGAAGTTTTCCACAGGACAACCAGTACTTTTCCTACTGTATTGATGGAAATTAAGTCTTTTGTACATGTCATTTATTTATGTGTATCCTTTACTTATCAAGAAAACTGCCCAGTTCTTGTGTTTTAAGTAAATTGACAAACGAATACCGAATCAAAATGGCAGAAAAAGGAAAATTAGATTCTAAACTTGAAAATGAAAGAAAAAAGAAAACGCCAATTTAGACGCGGACACAAACGGAGACTAAGATATAACAAATAAACAAAATTGTATAAGATCGCAACAACTTTCAAGTACTCTCGCTTTGACTCCGAAATCGTTTGTCTAAGATTGCATGTACGCACCCACCATGCAATTGAAACCACTTTTCACTTTTGAATGTCTAAATGATTTTGATAATAAAATACATCAGATAAGTAACATATCATTTGTGCTAATGCAACATTATGTATCTTTAAAGAAAATTAACTGGTACTTTGTTAAGGGGAGGTTATTTATAAAATGAGGAAAAAATCATGATCATGTGGTAGAAGTATAAGTAACACATATTTCTATTTCCCTTATGATAATTTCAACTCATTTCTCATTAAAGAATATGGTTTATTTCATTTAAAAATTAAGATATTACGAATAAATTTTCACCAAAGTACATCGTTTAATTGATACGATAAAAATTCTCCCGAAAAAGGCTCAGAATCTTGTATTTTCGAAAGCTTAACCCTTTTGCTCAGCATGCTTGTACGGGAACCCTTTGTTTCGTGCGGTTTCAATCGCTATCTGTCGTATTTTTTCCATCGCCGCACGACTCAAATGAATTTTCAAAAAGTCGAAAATAGCAACCTTGTCTTATTGTACTATAGGTGTCAGAACGACATAAATGCCCCGCCTTTTAATGATATTTATGCAAAAATCAAATAATAATGACCACACTAGAACTTGAACTGTAAGTCATCAGGGTACACTCGCATAACGAATAGATATATCAAGCAGTCTTGACCAAAAAAAAGTTTTACAAAAGGCCGATACTTCTTACATAAATGGACGTTTTTAAACATATCCAAAGCTCTAAATAAATGTAAATTGCTTACCAATAATGTAGATAGGAAAAATTTGCCTATAAACTTAAAATGATTTTCTCTGGAAAAAATGGTTTGCAACTACAATTGCAACTACAAGAATATTTTCCTTCAGATGACGTTACATTCCGGGCGTATAACATTTGCGATTCTTAATTAAAAACGTTGACAATCCTAAAAACTTGGAATATAAGATCAAGCACTATGGATTATGCTTTCGATTTTATATTTAAATTATTAAATTGTACCTGGTTTGACGATGCGAATCATTTCATATAAAGCAGTGCATGGTATATGACCTTCACCGAAACCGCCACAAACTGTTAGTAGGTCATATGTATCTGGAAAAGAATATTTGAATTAAATCTAAGATTTGTTTTAAATGTTCTCACTTCATAGTTTTATCTACAGGTAATTTCACTCTCGTCAGGAGTTCCACTATGAACTAGCCACGCCCAATCACGTGAACTTATTCGAAAAATATTGGTTCGAAATATGAAACAAAAGGTGAGTATTCTTTGTTATGATACACGAATGATGTAAATATAATATACTAGCAATGGAACTGTCTTCATGTTTTAGCTCACCTGGCTATGCCAGGTTGAGCTTTTGCCATCACTTAATGTCCGTCGTCCGTCCCTCCGTCCGTCGTTAGCTCATTTTAAAAAATATTCTCTAAAACCACTGGGCCAAATGAAACCGAACTTCAACTAATCCATCGATAGGATATCTAGTTTCAAATTTGTTATTTTCTATGTCCTAGGTTAAACAACGTGGCCGCCGTATCTAAACATAGAACATAAGGGCAAGTTTTTGGCAAATAACTCACCGTTACAGATACAAAAAATCTGACAGCAATAAAGAGAATCAGCATGACAAAATCGACATACCTTCAAAATTTTGAAGAAAATTTGAGGACCAAACTAAGAGTAATTACCCTTTTCCCGTAAAAATTTTCCAAATTTTAAATCTTGTATTTAAAAAAAAATAACAGAAAGAGATTAAGTTTAAAATTGCAAAAATGTTCAGCTTGTCAATATCTACCAACATTGAAAATTTTGAAGAAAATCCAAGTACCCATAAAGGATAGAACACGTCATTGATCAAATTTTTCATGATTTTATATCTTTTGTCTTATATTTCAAAAAACCCTTTGAGATAGAGATCAAGTGTGAATTAAAAAAAAATGTTAAGCATGTCAAGGATTACATTTTTGACCGTGGTCAGATTGTCCGTCCTCTTCCAAGATAGCCGCAAGAGGGAATTGAGTTTGCCATTTGACTCTATGGGAAAACATTTCTAAGATCTCATTCTTGAATGGGGAAAATCAAAATTACCAAACAGAGTGGTCAAGAGTCGAAGTCCATGAGACAAAGACTGATTGAAACCAACGGCAAAAATGTCGACCGCAATGGTCTTGACTTGATACAGGCATTTCAAAAGAAATGGAAGGCTGACCCGAAAGCCGATTCTATTTGGAACCTTGCAATATCTAAATTTTTGTAAATTTTGTTGAAAACCATGAAGTATCTCCCTCATGCAAAGCTCTGTCCTTAGATCTTATTGGTTATTTGCCCTCTATCTGTTTTTTGTTCTTTGAGTTTATCGTCTTCCAAATGTTTTGATTTTATCTGCACTAAAGAGACACAAGCTTTCGAAATGCGCATATGCAGAAAATAAATTCACAGTAACTTTGGCATTTAGTTATTAAACCGGTTTTATTGGTAGCCAAACTCCCAGTTCTAATGCGGTAGCGACTGGTAGCAACTCAACAGCAGTCTTAGACGGTTAAAAGAAATGCTAAAATACAGTATTAAGGTAGATCGTTAGTCTTCCGCCATTTTGAATTTGTTATTTATACTGTTGTGGTATTACATGCAAATATTTTTATTTGATATGTATCAATAAAAATTATATTAGTGACACAAGAAGGAAAGGACATACATTGACTTGATTTTACATGTATTTATCTAATTAGATGAAGTGTGGGAATTTGATGATTAAATAGTTTGGAAAAGGATATTTAAAAAAGGGAGATAATCTGATAAAAATATTTTATATAGATATAACTATGAAAACTCACATTTTACAAATTATATGGAAAACAAAGTCGGTGACCCCCATTTTTCTTTATATTTTTTGAAAGTTTGTTCAAAGGGCTAACACATGAATAAAAAAGAAAGACATCTATGGAATAGTTTTTAAGAAAACAACAAAATACCTGGTTTTCCCTATATTTGATTATTTTGATATCAGTTATTTTAAAAACAAGCACGGTGACCGCCCTTTTTTATTTCTTTATTTCAATGCTACTATAATGAGGAAACTTTCCTGAGAAAATAAAGAAAATCTATGGAAAAAAATTTGGAGTATCCATTTACCTTAAGTAAAGATATAATCTTGAACCAAAGTTCGGACCGAAACTTCAAATTTTTCCACAGTCCGGACCAATATGTAAGCCATCGCCACTGTGAGCGAACCAGGCTCTTGAGGGAGCTCTTTTTTATTAAACACTTAGGTATACCAATAGAAGTGGTCAAAGCACTTTAATTTATAATGAAAGAGTTTTCTGATTGGCCAAACAGAGTTTAAATCAACTTTGAATGTAAAACGTTTTCTGATTGACCAAGCACAGTTTAATTAACTCTGTATGTAACACGTTTTTGATAGACCGAACACACTTTAAAATTTAACTTTGTATGTAAGACTTTTTCTGATAGGTCAATTTTTTTTACAAATATATTTTTCAACAAACAAAACGTTTTCCACATGACTTCATTGAGGCCAATCCTGGAGAACAATTCGAATTTTAATCTCTTTAAATGCATTGAATGAAACGGATAGTGAATGTTATATTTTATAGATGTACTTTTGCATATTTGGCATCCAGGATTGTACAAGATGAAGGTAAAAAAATCAGTTCATGGTTCCATGATCTAAAAGTAAATTGTAGCCATTTTAAGTAGGCAAATAACGGTTAAGCCCTGTTCCAAAAGTGTTGTTATCTTTTCCTGGATTAGAACTCTCTCATCAAATGGAGGTACAAACACTTTTCGCTTCCGGATATCACTTGTACGGTTGGCTAACAATACACAACTTAAACCCTGAATACATCTTGATTATAACAAAATTAGTGCAGTGCAACAGTAAACCACAGTACCACAGTAAACAATGACATGGTAATCTAAATATGAACAGTTTAATTAACTGAATTCAGGATGAACAACACTTGCCGTGATGAGTTGATGTTTATTTTTGTTTAAATGCCGAAACCGAAGGGCGGACCGAATGATTTTTTAAAAGGCCCATTGAAAACAAGTGTATGTATGTCTGAAAACATTCATCATCCTGGTTTAGCACACAACGTTTACTTGCCACAACTCATTGGTGTCCGGCATGATTTTAAGGTCAAGTTAATCGACACTCCAAAAATTGTACGCACGTTGTAATGGTTTGATATATAGGGAAGGCCTTTTATTCCGTAAATCAGGACTTTTTATATGACGAATACTTTACATAATTGAAATCAAAGTCCTCTTCTTATGCACCTAAAGTTAATGTCAAATTTTGTGTAAGGATTTAAATAGCCGTTCTGAAACGTCTTGCTGCATTTTTCAATTCTATAATTTATTTGCTTCGTGTTATGTGCTTTCCAGAAACGTTTATTACACTGCTTTTAATGTATGATCTTTTTTAATTATTCCTTTGCCAAGTGTTGCTTCGGTATTCGTTTCTCCACGTTCATTGTTGTATCTAGATGCTAACAACTTTGTCTACCAAACCTAACTGTTAAAAATATACTTCTTACCACCAGGAATATCAAGTTCCTTGTAACCAATGTAATCACATATATAATTTTCATACAGGTTTTTCTCTTTTGCACGATCAAGCATGCCTTGTGAAGGGTCTAACGCGTCTATATGTCGAAATCCCTTTTCTTTTAACTGAAATTGGAAACTAAAAAAATATATTTTATAAACACTTCTGCAAAGCATGCAGATATACTGTTCCAATGAAGAATAGCTCTTTGCCATGTAATGTAAGGTGTTTTTTTTCGGACGTGATTGCCTCTTTATTTTTTATTTTAAGGCACAAGCAGTGTGTGTAGATTTTTTGCCTGAGTGTACTCTATTTGCATATATTGTTGAGGTATTGAGTTTTTCAAAAACAAAGATATACCTACACAAGATGTTTGTTACAGCATCAACAATAGACGTCTAGAAATGTTATCCGATCATTTATTTTAACTTAACAAAAACCTGCTTGACCATCGGCCTGCATTTCACCTTATACAACATTTAATTAAGCGATTTCGCTGTTTGACTTGTCTTTCTAGTGGTATAAAATTATCTCCCTTCGAGAAAAACTCTTCTGTGTTCATAACGTTTTCGGAACAAATTAACAGAATGGCGACCAAATAAACGATCGACAAAATGCCAAGATTTCAAAAGAAATAAACAAATGCAATATTTAGTGAAAACATCATTCAATTCCCAGATCTTTACTCTGTAGTAAAAAGTGATTAAACTTACCTCAAAGAAGAGGGAGTACGCGAATTCCTTTCATAATTTACTATTGTAATGAAAATATTCAATGGACAGACTGGTCAAAGTGCGTTAAAATGCATGTACCCAAGATTATATGTACAGACAGATTTTTAAACATACTTTATTTATAGGTCAATTTAGTGACGATTCTTGCACAAGCAACGATGAGATCCAAAATTCATTCTATGTTACTGGGCAAAATCATATCGTCTGGAAACAGCGCCATTTTCCTTCTATACCCACGATCTCAAAGGGTAATCATCAACACAAGATTTCATTGGTACAATCAAAGAAAAGGGCGTGCCTTCAGTTAAAGCCCATTCAAATCGATTTTGTTTATGTAACCTGGACGGTTGCGAGGTAGAAATGGTTGTTTTATATACTTTATTTCGTTGAAACCACTGCGTCTACCCAGTACAAAGTTTGCAAATGAATCGATAAATATTTTATTGCAAAGTATAAGTATAGTATATTTTTCCTGAAAATTTTTGTTATAAAGAAATACCTAGATCCAAAACTCTTTGGAACCAGGTATATTCCGGGAAATCTCACATTTTCATTACAAAAATATGCCAAAAACATCTTTTTTTTAAATGTAATTTGTCAATATCAAGATACGTCACATGAACATAACAGAGTATAAATTTTGATGTTATAAGTAACTTTAATCAGGTCCTGGCAACGAGTTACACATTGCAATCGACATTTTTATCTTTTCTAATAACTAAATACCGAAGTTACAGTGAATTTATTTTCTGCATATGCGCATTTCGACAACTTATGTCTCTTCAGTGCAACGAGAGTTTCATATTCTATTGTTTAAATAGCACCGGATTTTAGACTGTTTTACCTGGAAAACTGATGAAGAAGTAGGACCGGCTAACGTTTT
>MJUU01002628.1:10439-37252 GCA_002080025.1 Modiolus philippinarum | reverse complement strand
GGGTTGAACATGTCAAATCCGGTAGAGGAAACAACAATTAAGCTTTAAAGGGAAAGATCTGTTGTCATCTGGGAAACAGATATCCCATAGCGGTCCACAAGATGGTGATGTCGGCCGTAAAACTTCTGGAGAGATGACTTCAAGTTTTGGGTAACATACCCTTGTTGAAGTAGCCTATTTGTGAGCAACCGGGCTCTATCAAGGAAGTCACTGTATCGAACACAGGCTCTTGAATAGCGAATGAGCTGGGAGATGTAAACCCCATATGCCGGCGCTGTTGGGATGTTGCTACAAAGAAAAGGGAAGTTTACTATTGGAAAGGTGAAGTCATCGCGTTTGTCGTAGAGCTTAGTTTGAAGTCGCCCTCTGTTGTCAATTTCAAGGTGAAGGTCAAGGAACGAGGCTGATGTAAAAGTGTCTGTGGTATCCTTAATTTCGAGCTCTTTTAGATATATCAAATGAAGAAAATTACCAAAGCGAGCGTTGTTTAGTGACAAAATATCATCTATATAACGGAAGCTAAAATTGAAGGATTGGGCCAGTTTTTTATCTGTATTTTGAAGAAGCCCTTCGATGAATTCAGCTTCATAAGAGTGAAGAAACTAATAAATAAATTATTAATTTTTCATAAGGAATTCATTGAAAAAAAAACTACATCAAAATCTGGCTAGGAATAAAAAGATAAGATTTTTGAGATTTGCCGGGCCCAATTTATCTCATGAATGGTACATACGACGTGAAAACTGTTGACACACTGATGAATGGAAATTTTCTCAGAAGCACACTCACAGAAACCACGTCAAAATCTGATAAATGATAGAAATTCTACCGGCAAATATATGAAAACACCCAATTCTTTTCCTTTTTGGTCCCTTTCTTAAAAACAGGAGGGGTAACAAAATCAAAAACTAATCACGGCCTTCCTTTTGTGCCAAGGAACATTGTGTTAAAATCTCAAAAGAATTGATTTACTGGAACTTAAGTTATTGTGTCTGCAGACGACGACGCGGACGACGACGACGACAACGACGACATCACCATACTATTATACGACCTCAATTTTTTTTGCGGTCGTATAAAAAGACATAGATGTAACCTTGTTCGACAACAATTACCCGTTCAAACCCGTAATTTTGAACTTACTGTGAGGTATGAACAAAGCTAATTGTTGAACCTAAAGAAAAGAATCCCATTGAAATCCGATGAAAAATAAAAATTTAAGGTTATCTGCACATTTGCAAGTTTTGCCCTGTTTGGCCCCTTATACCTCCAAAAGGAACAAGGCTCATTGTGACTAAAAAGCGTTGTCCTATTGTTGGCTTTGCCTTGCATTCTTAGAGACCTTTTTTCGTGTGTATTCACTCCATATCCCTTGATTGTTAATAGAAGACAATCACAACTTAACAACCATAGATACAGGGTTGTCATCCAGTCAATTGCAAGACAATCTGGCATTATCATATAACGAGATATGGGTACTATGAAAAGGTTTTCAGAAAAACATTTTAGAATTACAAAAAATAAAAAACCCAAAGTTTGAAACTATGATTCCAATTTGTAAATTCTTATTGGGTAGACATAAATATTTTCCCTTGTGTTCTGTATGGGATAATCTGCAAGTTGAGTGGTAATGAAGTGCAAAAATTAAATTAAATTAAATTAAAAAATTAAAGAAGCTAATCCCAACAATTTTGTTATTTTGCATCGTACAGTAAAATTGGCAATATATAAAAGCAGACTTATTGAAGGTCCATATACATCGAAATTAACACCCTCCCCCTAAAAATTTGATACCTAAGAATTAGTGTTTATTTCACTACAGCTTATAAACAAACACAATTCAAGTCGAATTATTAATCTTTAAATATACTACTCGAAGAATACCGTCAACCATTTTTTTTTCCGCGTGTATAATAAACAACATAATACCGAAGTTGCTGTTAATTTTGTTTCTGCATATGCGCATTTCGACAACTTATGTCTGTTCAGTGCAGATAAATTCAAAATATTGGAAATCCATATACCAAAATACGTGTAAATACTGATAGAGAACAGATTACTAGTAATATTTAAATATAGGAGAGCCAAAAATCAGCTAAGGACAGAGCTATGCAAGAGGGGGAGTTGAAACTCCTTAATTTTGAATTTTTTTTTGTTAAATTTAGATATCGCAGGTTTTCAGATAAAATTTTGCCCTTTCTCATGGCAGTTAGCTTTGATTTGTTCTGGATGTGCTTTTTAACAAATTTAAACAACATCCCACAAAAATTGTCAAAATCTCTAAGAAATTGTATTCAAGTGGAAAAGTGACTGAATCATTTATTTCAAAGACTTTAGTATGAGAATATATTTGAGTTGACCTTGTTATGATTTCATATCTTACAGGTGACCTGTTAAAACACTTTGGAGAAGATTTAATGCATTCACATATTGGTATGTTGAAGGGAGTAACTTCCTGAGAAAATAATTATACTCTTTTCTTCAGGCGAGTCTTGAAAACGGCACCTGTTCAACAATTGCCTGTAGGTTATTATTATGGTAATATGTATAGAAGATTGGATTTAAGCAGATGCAAACATGCATGGATTCGGACATCAGGAGGTGTAAAAGGTTTTGTTAAGACCATAAACTACATTATTTCCAAGTGAATCTGCTTAAGTGGTGTTTTGTAGATTTATCAAGTAAAATAAAGAGTCAAGATTGACTCCAAACCCAAACTCTGATTCATGATACCAAGTATCAAAACCATACCACATCCCAATTTTGTCAAATGATCTAAAAATGGCATCGAAAAAGCTTTAAAATTATAAGATCTTTTTATTGTGGTAATGGGAATTCCAGTAAGATAGTTAGAGAGATTGTTGTTTTGCGTGGTGTCACATATTATTTAAGAAATCTATAAATATGACGCTGTGACCCATTTAATAAACACAAACCTGGTCATAACTGTTGCTGTCTGCCCATCTATCATAAAAATCAACCACCTGTTCCGGTTTCATACCTTTAATTAAAGTTGAAAGGTTCTGACGCAACTTTTGTGCTTGCACATTTTTATCTTCCGCCATATTTATAGACACAGTTGTCACTTTAAATTATTTTTTATTGAAGAATAACCACTTGCTTGTTATCATCTTTCGTATTTATCACTGAGTAAACAAATGAAGGTTACACTGTATGGAGCCTCGTCATGCCTATAGGCTGTGTAAAATTAAAAAAGTGAATTTGCTCAGATTGCTAAATCTTGCATTTTCGGAGACCTTTGCTTATTTTTGCATTTTCGGCGGTCTATATTTAACCAAAATTATGGACTTGGCAGAAGCAATTTATAAGTGGTTCGTAATGACGTCTATGGCGTCATAATTAGTTGTCTTGCACTAGTAAATGACCACTGATTAATACTAGTGAGAGTGAAAACAGCCAAGAATTAGACTTTTTGTCCGAGACGCAAGCAGTCTTATCCTAAGATACCCGGGATTTTTGTTGCTGACGTTAAATTATTCTAGTACCCAATCAAATCATATTCGCAACTATACTATTGACATCAGTGAATAACCTCCCTTTCCTTATTTCATTTAGCCTAGTCTTCGTTCTTCTGTTACAAATATGTATGCGTTTAGGAGGTATTTTTGATTAATTACATGGGATGTTCAAATTGATGACTTCAAATCAAAGCCACTTGATTGCTCTTGTCTCTTCCCCATGTATGTACGCTCCTCCTGGTCACGTTATAACTGGGTACCTGAAAATTGTAAAAACTGAGAAACTACGTGATCTTTCCACAAAAGTTCAAAATATATATCGCGAACTCTAATCCATCATTTGGAAACATAAATTTAAAATATTGATGGACGTAGTTGAGGAATATGCCAAACAATGAGCTAAGAGAGATAATGAAAAGGTTGAAATAATGTCTGACTGGATCAGGTCCATAAAATCATTAATTGTAGCTCGAATGAGGCGCCTTAAGGCAACCATGAGCCCAAATTTAAAAAGAATATTCGAGGATCTCGATGTAGAAAAACACTGTCCTTTCTCCGTGACAATTATGTATTGTATTAGCTGACAAGGCCGAAAACGATATCACATTTATCTGCAATAGGCACTACATTGACTACTTAATGAAGGAGATGGGCATTGACAATTCTTTTGGTAACCCCACATACAAATTCTCCACCATACCAAGAGAAGACATACTAAACAACCACAAATCAGTATTGTCTTCTTTTTGGTATCAGTTTGAGTAAAGAGAACAACACCCTGCCTTGCATCTACTTGATACCTAAAATACATAATTGCCCCTACAAGCAGAAATATGAGCTCGGTCTGCCAAATGCACAACAAAAGCCCTTTCTAAGCATCTAACGTCATTACTTATTGCAGTCAAAGTTTGCCTTATATATATAAAATGATAGAGTATACTAAAACAAGTGGAGTGAATCAGATGTGGATTCTCCAACACTCAAAATATTTATTAGAATATCCATCTTCAACTAAACTGAACCACTGCAACAGTGTTAAAGCATTTGATTTTTCTACACTCTATATTACTCTTCCACATGATAACCTTAAGTCAGTTCTCGGGATTTCATACATCAGTCCTTCTGTTTGTTGATTGTTTGTCTAGTATTATAGGCACTCAACAAAGTTGTACCATTTACGATCTAGCTTGTTACTTAAATCTGAGCCAGTCATGCAAGAATTGTAGTCACCTTATTTCAGGAGCCTCATACCAATAGCATATGTATCTACTGATGATAAATTAGTCTTCTACAAGTTGTAGTACCTAAAATCTAGACTGCATCACAAACTTTTACTTAAGTCACCAATGCATGAAATGAAGGTCAAAGTGAACTTATTTTTATCTGGAGCTTCGTTACTTTACAAGACGCATCTGCATACAAAATATTATTCTTCTACGAGTTGAAGTATCTAAAATCCAAGCTGCAACACAAAATTTAACCTAAGTCACCCATGCATAAAATGTAGGTCAGAGTGACCTAATTTTTATCTGGAGCTTCCTAACTTTACATATACATACGCATATACAAACAAAAAACAAAATATTATTCCTCTACAAGTTGTAGTATCCCAGATCTGGACTCTTACAAAAACTTTAACCAAAGTCACTCATACATGTAATGTAGGTCAAAGTGACCTAATTTTTATCTGGAGCTCGTAACTTTAGAAGACGCATATACATACAAAATATTATTCCTCTACAAGTTGTAGTATCCCAGATCTAGACTCCTACAAAAACTTGAACCTGAGTCACTCATGCTTGAAATGTAGGTCAAATCCACCCATTCTATCCATGCATCCATGCATCCATGGACAAAACATTGTCCATCTGCGACATGTTATTCAAAAGATAAATGGTCTTAAGTTTGAACGGACGAACGGGTCAAACGCTATATCGCCTCCCCAACTTCGTTGGGCGAGGGGATAGAAAGGGTGAAAACAGATATTCATATTTAGTGAAAGTTACAAATTGAACCTATTTTCTTAAACATCACACTGATCACACAAAAGTATACAGAGAAGAATGCAATCGCAATGCTGGAATTCTTGATTGATAACATATTTGTAGAACTTGGAGTATACAAGTTTTCCAACAGACAATAGGGATACCTATTGGGACTAATTGTGTGCCACTTTTGGCACATTTGTTTCTTTATTCGTATGAAGCCAGGTTCATACAAGGACTAGTTCAGAAAAAAAGATATTTGGCCAGCCAAGTCCTTTAATTATGCAATTTCGGTATTTTTGTATTTTAAGGATTATCTTCATCTTCATCTTATATACCAAGGTGAACTTGAGATGAAAGAGACCACTGATGCACCATCATCAGCATCATACCTCGATCTATACCTCTACATTGACAACTCTGGACGTCTGAAACAAAACTTTACGACAAACGTGATGAATTTTCCTTTGTACCAGATTTGACATCCTTTTTCGATATTTTTGTTAATACCTCCTTCACATACACGAATGTTTCTTACGAATCGTTACGAATGATCGATTCGTAGTCGTTCGCATGCATCCGTATCTAAATCGCCGACATTCGTACATAACTCGTAGACATTCGTTGATATTCGTATCGATTCGTGTAAGGACATGAAAATTTTTTGACATGTCAAAATATTTTACACGAATGTCCACGAATCTTTATCGATTATTTCATTCGTAAACAGCCCGCAAACCAATCTTAAGAATTCGTAAGTCATCGTTCATATATCGCAATAAATCGTAAAGCATTTGTAATAAATCGCGGACAATATGGTTCCTAAAATATTTTACGACTTATTTACGAATAATTTCGAGTAGTTTACGATCGTTTTGTGATTGATTTGCGTAAAAACACGCATTCATACGATCACTTTGAGAAAACATACGGTTACTTCACGAATTTATACGAATACTTTGAGAGTGCTTTCCAAATAAATGCGAGTATTTTACGAATGGGTCGGCACTCCAACTTGAGTCATGTCCCCCCTTCTAAAAGTAGGATGGAAAAGTTATGGTGATGTAAATTTTCCTTTTATTCCCTCTGTGACTGCTGAAGAAAAGGTCGAGGAATATTTTTACGAATTAAAGTTTATTTTTGGTAGGATATTACTTAAATATGCATTTTAAGCCAATACGAGGTTATATAGTCTGAAATTTTTATAGGCAGATGTTACCCCAAAAGAAAAAATTGCTGCTGTTTGTGAAACAATCGTGACTTAAACTCAGATATTCGTAAAAACTCGTTAAGTTATCGTAAATAACTCGGTAATTATCCGTAAAAGCTAGGATAAGATCGCCATAATTCGTTTTGTAATCGCAAGAACTCTTAGATAACTCGCATCCAATCGTATGTCGCTCGCACTTATTCGTAACGATTCGTAAATTTGTTTCGTAACTGCATCGCGTTCATTCCTAATAAATCGTAAAGTGGTTGTGCAGAAATCGCAATTTAGTCGTAAATGTGTTTTATTCGCAAGCATTCGTGTGAGTTTTACGAATCCTAAAATATTTAAAAATTCGTAAGGATTCGTAAGAAAAAAATCGTGTATGTGAAGGGGGCATAAATGAGTACTTATTTTTTTAGTACTTTTGAATTATTGCTTTCCATATTATTTTATTCTAATGCTGCTGATGAGAGGTTACTCCTTGAAACACGTGTACAGTATAACGAAAAATAACTGTTTATGATGCAACTTTGGTAATTTTATATTTCGGTAACTATATTTGTTACTTATAAATCGATGCATTGTGTAATTAGCAAAATCATCTCAGTGATGAAAGAAAACTTATGATTAAATATGAAATACAGGACATTTAGTTTATATGAGGAATTTTGCTTGACTTTTAATAGTTTTTGTGTCGCCTGCTGTAAGCAGAGTCGACACATATAGGGATTACTATCTGTCGTCTTACGTCGTCGTCGTCCTGCGTCGTCGTCTTGAGTAGTCTGTCAGTTTATGAATCCGCAACTCCTTCAAAACTACTAGTCCGATTCCAATCAAGCTTTCAGGATATGTTGTTCACTTGGTGTAGTTGTGCACCTAATACTTGGAATTTTGATTTTACAGATTTTAGAGATTCACGGAGCCAAAATTGCTCATTTGTGAGTCTGTTGGTTTTGAATCCAGAACTCCTTCAAAACTATTGGTCGGATTCCAACAAAACTTTCAGGATATGTCGTTCACCTGGTGTAGATGTGAATCTGATGCTTCGAATTTTGATTAAACAGGTTTTAGAGGTTCACGGAGCCAAAATAGCTCATTTGTGAGCCTGTCGGTTTTTGAATCCGCAACTCCTTTAAAACTGCTGGTCCAATTCCAACCAAACTTTCATGATATGATTTTCACCTGGTGTAGATGCACACCTGATACTTAGAATTTTGATTTTTTTAATTTTTAGAGGTTTACAGAGCCAAAGTTGCTTATTTATTATTCAGGTTAGTTATTCCTCAACTCCATCATAGCTATAAGTCAGATTCCTACCAAACTTGCAGGATATGTTGTTCACCTAGTGTAGTTATGCACCTGATACTTACAATTTAGGTTTAACAGACTTTAGAGGTTCAACGAGCCAAAATTGTTCATTCGTTAATGTGGTTTGTTAATCAGCAACTCCATCACAACTCTAAGTAAGATTCAAACCAAACTTGCAGGATATGTTGTTCACCTGATCTTTTTGTGCATCTGACACGTAATATTTTGATTTTAATGATTTTAGAGGTTCAATGAGCCAAAAATAGCAAAATAGCCAAAATGTGGTACTCTTTCTAAACTTTAAGTCATATTCCAACCAAACATTTGTTTGATCACTTGATGTAATTGTACAATGGTACTTAGAATTTTGATTTAACAGATTTTAGAGATTACTAGTTACTCCGCCAAAAATAGGTCTTCTGTAGTGCAGGCGACACAAGTGTTTAATGGAACACCTATCAATTTTGATAGTTTTGATAGTTTCTGCCTAAAAAAACTAAAAAAAAAAGAACCTTTTTTTAATGCACTTAAGTATTTAAAAAAACTTGAAATAATGAAATACGTGAAAACTTGTTTTTTTACATGCTCAATATACTGTTGATTGACATATTTAATATGCAGTTAACAAAATTTGTCATCATGACGTGACGTGCAAGAAAACATGCAACGAATGCACAGTAGCCAGCATGTGCCGTCTTGAAATTGACCCACTAATTTGTATTGAGTCAGTCAAATTTACTTAGATTATCAAAACTTATGTTCACCTATCGTTTTCATCATTTGGCAACAAGTATACTGCTAATGACAAACACCAAAACAGATCGAAATTTAGAATATGAGATGCATCATTCCTTATGGTTTTAGTTAATCTATATTTTTCACCCTGCATATGGCCATTTCGACAATTCATGTCTTATCAGTACAGATCAAATCAAAATATTTTGAAATCAATATTAGTCCATTAGCCGAAGCTGAATAGCTCTCTAATACCCCTGTAGACCGAATTTTTTTCACATAAAATAATTCATCCATATTTAAATTAATAATTCCAATTGTTGTACTGAAAACAACATTGCAGAATATTGTTTTAATTTCTGATGTTTAGACCTACCCTTTTGGACGGCATATTATACTATTTTTGGATTCTGCAAATTAGGCTCATAAATTTGCTTCTTACGTCATTATAAAAAAATCATGTTTGGGGTAAAATTTTATTAGACACCCATAAGGTATGTCGAATATATGTAGTGAAATCAATTTACAATCTTTTGAACCAATCAACAGATTTTTCATTTACTAGGCACTCCCCAAAAATACACGATTAACGAGCTTCCTAACCGTTTCGAAACGAAAACTCCTTATTTTTTTACATAGAAGGCTATAGTATAGGTAAATAGTGGCGCTATGTTTCTACAATACTACAAAAACTGAATTTCTGGAAATATTTCCCTGTATATGTAATATATTTTTGCAGTTCCTATCTTGAATTTGAATATTTTTGTGTGTAGGAGAGACTAATACTAGTTGTCAGTATATCTTCCTTTCCGATTACAATTGAGTCGTTGAGCTGTTATGTAAATTAACTGTCACTCAAGCTAAAGGAAATGTTTAGATAAATAAAATAAGCAAGAAAATAAAAAGACTGTGGTAACTACAGAGCTTTGAAGATTCTTTCATGCTGTAATTTACTTTAAAAATCTGCTCCATCGGGACAGGGACTGATAACGTATTGTCTCTAATTGGGAACCTTTGGTAAAACTGGCATCACAGCAATAATGCCAAAGCTTTGTTGTCTTCTTGTTTGTAACCAGCATGCAATATTATGTTATAACAATGAGCCCCACATATCATAAAAATAATCTAATGCAACAATGATGGCATAAGGGTTTCTACATTTTGGTCATAGATTGTCGACAGCACTCTCAGCTTTAAAAAACATTAATCAAAGAAATTAAGTTTTTAAAAAATCATAGAAAATGATAGACAACGGCAACAATGATGAAAAGATATTTTTGTTCAGAATTTTGTTTACATGCTTACAGAAATGTTAAAAAAATAACATGTTCTGACAAGTATTTGAAGAGATACTTGCACATAAGTAGTGCATTTCTTTTGATGATCAGTGTATCCAACACATCCCATCCTCTGATATCCTTTTTATATGGTGACATGAAAACTTTCTAGTCAAAATTTAATTGATGTACTAAAAGTCAGCTACAACATATTGAAGGCCTATACTTGTTTCAAGTATCTTTACGTGGGTTCAATCATTCCAATCAACGTTGACCTTTTTTCGTAAAAAACGAGTTGCTCCCTTATAAGTCTTACGCACATAAAGTATAGATTCAAATACATTTGTAATTGCATGACGTCCGTAAGCATTATGTTAAATCTTTCCTTGGTACCCCTAAGCTTGCTCCTGTTGTACTATTTTCCTCATATCTTATCAGAGTACAACATTAAAAAAATAAGTCCATACATTACCCTTCTATTTCGTGCAAAAAAAATTCGGTCTACAGGGATATCCTTTTTTGGGGGGTCCAGCTGATGGACTACAGCCAAAATGTGTGAAGGCTGATGGGGAACAAATTAGCAAAAAGATTTAAATAGAAAAGCTAAAAATGAGCTAAGACAGAGCTGTGTTAGAGCGAGATACTCCTTAGTTTCATACAGTTTTTGCCCTTTGGCCTAGCATTTCTGTACAGATAAAAATTCCCAAAAATAGAAAAAGTGCAGGAAAGAGCACTCCGTTTTGTTTACGAAGATTATCATAGTTCTTATGAGGTATTACTACAAAAAGCTAAGGTGCCTTCCTTGCAGATTAGAAGAATGAGAACCATGGCTTTGGAAACATATAAAATAATTAACAAACTTGCACCTGTCTGTCTTCATGATCTTGTCCATATGAAAAATTCAAATTATTTTTTCAGATACAGTAACGTACTGGATATTCCACAGATAAAATCTACACGGTATGGTTAAAAATCTTTTAAATTTGCTGCACCTACATTGTGGAACAGCCTCCCAGACCATTTCAGGACTGAAAACAGCTTTTCGCAATTTAAGAGTCTGTTGCAGTCTTGGAATGGGTCCAAATGCCGCTGTTCTGCATGTAGGTGATTGAAATTCTGCTTCTGGCTTGCTTATTTTTATTATTTTTATTATTCTTATCTTTTCGTTTAAAATTGCAATTTTTTAGCTTCGATTTAAAATTTTTATGCTTTAATTTTTAGTTAACAGTTCAGCTTTTTACTGATTATGTTGGTGTATCTTAAATGTTCAGTATATTTTATTGCTGCTTCAACTTTTGTTTGGTACATCTGTATGTGAAGTTTGAACAGGAGCCCAAAGAGGCGCTTGCCACGTGGGTCCTTGTTCAAGTCTATATACAGGCCTTTTGCTTTTTTGCTTTTTGCTTGCATGTCTTAGCTTATTTTAGTTTTTAATTTTGCATGTGACTTGTGTTGTTTTATTGTTAATGTATATTCGGTAAAAAGCTCTTCAGAGCTTATGTTATATTGTTTATAAATGTACCGAATCAAAATAAAGTTTTCTTATCTTATTTTTATCTTATTTAGATATTGCAGTTTCCAAATAAAATATGTTTTCTACCTAGCACCGAAGTACTGGCTACTGGGTTGGTAAATATCCTCTGGGACTAACAGTCCATCAGCAGAGGCATCAGCCCAGTGGTAATACACAACTAAATACCGAAGATGGTGGGAATTTTGTTTCTGAATATGGCCGTTCGTCAGTGCAGATCAGATCAAAATATTTGAAAAATCCATAAACCAGAATATGTGAAGGCTAACAGTGAACAAATTATCAAAAGACTCAAAATAGAAAAGCAAAAGCGAAAAAAAAAAAAACAAACAAAACAAAACAAAACAAAAACAAAAACAAAGGAAAAAAAACAGCTGAGGACAGACAGAGCTATACAAGAGAGAGATTAACAAGTGTATGTGAAACACTACATATGCCCCCAGCACCAATTTTATTACTGTGACCTTTGCCTTTAACCTGACTAAATTTTTTTTGGACATATTTATGTTCCTCTTGACTAGACTTATACACCTGCCAAGTATGACAAATATATCTGTATTATTGTTCAAAAGTTAAAGCCAAGGTTAAAGTTTCGAACACACCGACAGACAGACAGACGGACAGACAGACAGGACAAACAATATGCCCCCGATCTAGGGACATAAAAAATTCATAAATTAAGGTATTGCAAGTTTCCAAATAAAATTGGACGGAGACACAAGGTCCTATGATTATATGCCATATGCCATTTAAACGTGCAAATAGTCGCAAATTTTCATGAAAAGGGGATTAAGGGGTTTTGCAGAATCGATTTGTTTATTTCAGATAATAACTAATCAGGGAAATGATTATGGTACACCAAAACCACGAAAATGAGATAATATAGCATTATCTTATTATCTTAGGTAATGCTATCTTATCTGAATTTTTGTGGTTTTGGTGCTCATTATACAAACATTATCAGGTTTCCTCATTGGCTCCTGATAAGTACTTGGAAATATTTTATGCATATATCTCAATGACATTATATGGTAATGATGTTTTATCTTAAGATAACATAGCATTACCTGTTAATACAGTTTTATCTGCATTTTTGTGGCTTTGGCGTGCTAGTAAATATTTTATCTGCTTTCTAATATCTGATGGCAAACTGTATTATCTGATTTATGTAGCTGTATTATATCATTTATGTAACTGTTTTATCTGATTTATTTTGCATCCAATTAGATGTAGAAAGATGACTTTCAATAACTTATCAGTTTCAATCTTTTTGAATCAAATTTTCTTTTCTGATAACTATGTAGTTATGATCCTAGAGAATTTTGGAATTGTAACAGAATTTCTTTTCTTTTCTTTATTTTCTCGCTGTTTGTTTACATTTATCCATTTGACATTTGTAACGAATTTTCTCTTTATGTGTATATTTTTCTGCATTTTCTACGCACATTATTCTGTATTTTCTCTTTGTCTTTGTAAAATTAGTTAATGGGAAAAAAGTCTTGTCAATCCAGCAAAAATGTCAATATCACAATATTTCATCGTTAAAATTACCTGTCGCGACATCCACTTACCTGTGACCGTTACATGAATGTATATTCTATGAAATACACATGTAAGTATGGCACCCTCGCAGAATTGTATAATTATTTATTGAAACCAACAAAAATAAACTACAAATTTAAAATATATTTTTCTTTGATCCTGTTGTATGGAGACTTTCGAATTTCAACAGAATGCAGAATCAAACATTAAATACTTTATTTTCAAGGACCGAAAGAGATTACAAGGTTATAATAGTATTTTGCATTCTCTGTTACTAAGAATATTCTTCAACAATTGAGGAGTTGATAGTAATTTTTTCTAAATGAAAAAATATGTCAATTTGCCATCTATCATGAGAAAGTTCATTATCTGTTATCTGATGAGTTAGTTCATTATACCTGTTAACCGATAAGTTAGATAGTACCCTATTACCTCCAGATAAGAATGCTATCTCTGTTATTCAGAGAGACCTATGTTGAAAATTCTTCTATATTTTATTATCAGGAGGTAATTATATATTATCATTATCTGCGCAAAAAAAACCACAAAAATTAAAATAATATAGCATTACCTGAGATAATGATATATTATCTAATTTTTGTGGCTTTGGCGTGCCATATATGATCTTAAATAATGTATTGATAGCTTCGTGCTGCCAGATTTTCGATGAGTAATCAACACAGAGAATAATTACAATTACTGACTTTATAAATCATATTGACCTGAGAAAAAAAATATATATATTCCAGACCATACGCGTATTTGGGCCGTACGCGTACGATTGAACCATATGAGTATTTTACGAAAGGATATGGAGTAAATGAACATGAGACCATAACACATATGTTAACTCCAACGGCAATAATTTTAATGAGCTGTATGGCCATTTCGGAAATTTATTCCTCATCAGCAGCACTAGAACCCAAACAAAGGCAATCCATAATTTCAAAAAGTGTTTAAAATGCATAAAACCAAACGAAATCCGAATAATCAGTAATATCAAATACAGCTAGGGACAAAACTACGATGGAGAGAGTTGGTCCTTCGGTTTTAGAATTTACATAAATTGAGATAATAGTAATTGAACAAGGTGTACACATGAGATATTATCTCATGTACAAGTACACCATATCTAAGAAAAATAAAGAGCATACATCTCTACCACGGNGAATTGTTTTACCAACTCCACACTGCAATAAAAGACAAACTCCTGTATTAAATATTTTACGAAAGGATACATATACGGTCTGCTACGAGCTGGACCATACGCGTATATTTAGAACGTATGAGTACAAGCAAAAAGACAGACACTACATTCGTTATTCAAACAAAGAAGTAAGTTGCGGCAAAAACTAATAGCACTAACTACCACTGAAAACCGTGTAAATTATTAGGTCTTGATAAATATTAAATTACTAATATAACTGAAATGAAATTATTAGAAGCAGTGAAATAAAAAAAAAATATTTTCACATTTTCACACAAATTTTATAGCTTTCATTTTACATTAAGAAGTTTTGTTCGTGGACACGGGGTATTCCTTTTTGGAACACTGTGTTATTTCCGCAGTTATATTTATTCAGCTTTCCCTTTACGAGATTTTGGGATTTGCACCCTTTTTGGAGGAACTGGGGAGATAATATTGTTCCTTAAAGGTGTTATTCAATGATTCAATAATTTTTTTCTCAGGATTTTCAGAAAAGAAGACCATATCTTTTATTTCAATCAACAATCCATTTATTATTTACGAAACACTATTTTTTTAATTATTTTATTTCGAATTACGTTTAATCAATAAGTCAATTTTATACATGCAACTCCAAAATATAATAACGGTAAATTCATATTTATTCATATTTTCTTTAAAATAACGATTTTCAGGAAATCTGAGTTGTTTCTAAACATATGAGCTTAAATCATTTATAATACTGTTTAAGGTAATTAATTTATTGATATCCTATCCAAGAACATGCAAGACTTTGAAAAAGCCAGACCGTACGCATAATATTTTAAAATATATGTTGTGTAATAGCCACAAATTAACGTAAATGAACAAAGCAAAACTGGTGTGATAGGTCACTCTTAAAATACAATAATACCAAAATATGCATAATGAACAGTAAATTCCGTTATGCTATACACGTGTTTAAAAGGAATAACCTCTCATCAGTAGCATTAGAATAAAATAAAATATTATGGAAAGTCATAATCCAAAAGTAGTAAAAAAGAAGTACTCATTACCAAATAATATCGAAATAGGAGGCCAAATCTAGTACCAAGGACATCCACTGAGTGTCATACACGGAATGAAGCCTAAGTATTTTTAAGGGGTTAGAATTTTGATTTTTAAAAACGCAAGGTAAAATTTTCATGTCAGACGAGTCTGACTATTTGGCTTGTGTATACCCTTGGAAAGTAGAAATATACCAAATGTACAAATTAAAAAACAACTAAAATATCGAAGTATATTTTTACTTCGTTTAATAATAATTCAGGTAAATTAAAACTAATTTCGGCCTTTACAAAAGAACCTAATTGTATAATAAGTAACAAGAGTTGAACATAATTATCCCTGGATTAAAAAGTAACGAATCAACTATCAAAAGGAAAATTGTCATTTTATTAGAGTTCACTCAGCATATGTGAAATATTTATTGATAAGACTGTCGAGTTTCGAATATCTGACATGTATAATACTTGATCAAAACAAGTTTATTTGTAACCATGATAGCTTACCATCAATATCTTGTAGATTATTAATTTTCTTGAATAGTGTTTTAATGTCATTTAAGGTTATGAAGGCAACAGCCTTTAATATTTGAACGACTTTCTTCACTTAGTTTGTGTGAACTACTGTAAATTTTTCGAACTGAATATTTAGGTATAAATGTCACAACAAAGCATCTAACACTTGCCCGATGGACCTGATCCGTCTACGTAAAAAAATATTTTGTAACTGATGATTATAGTAGTTACTGTCAAAGTAAAATAAATGTAAACATTTTTTTCCTTTTGAAGTAATATTCAAAATGTAATGGAGTGTCTTGAATAAAGTGGAATGCATTGCTAAGTTTTGAGAGACATTTTCGTTGGTCTAGTTGCATGTCATCTTGGGTCGATTTGCTATTTTTTAAATCTCATTATCGCTGAAACCATCGATTAAAGTTATCAGAACCTTGATTGGTTAACCATTATAATGTAGTGCATGTTACTAAAATTGCTTTTAGTCTAGGCTTGATTCTTTTATTTTCAAACATTTAAGCATGTATGCAATGCTTTTATTAAGCTTATGTTTGTTTCTCACAATGGGTTAAGGTTGTATTGTTGTCACTTTTATGTAATAATACTTTCAACATTTCTGTACCTTATGTGTACTTGTATGGATGTGTTTGCCCGTGTTTTCTTAGTTTTCCAAGTTATTTTTTAAGATCTACTGACACTCAAACACAAGTAGCAACTTCTTGCACAGCGGCTCTTTGAAATAGTTGTTGTCTTTGAAATTTAATTTGAGACAATTGTACAGTCTAACACAATAATATAGTTGTAAACAGCTTAATACTTACATGGGGTTTAATTTTATTAAGTCATTAAAATTTACCGTTTTAAAGATTGAACTGCACTACTGATTTTTAACTTTGACTGTTATCTAACATATAGTGTGTCATAAAGACTTCATCTTCTAAGATGGAAAGGAGTCATATGTGGAGATATTCTGTATGAGACACTTCCTGACAGATTGCGTTATTTTGCTGAATTAACCATATAAGCCATCATATTTTACAGTGTTAGAGGTGGAAGGTCGACTTTGACATGTTCTGATCTCTACCACAAGTCGGTATCGTTTGCTAAGGGTTTGATGAAAATAGGTGTAAAGAAGGGAGATGTCGTTGCAATATGTCTACCAAATGATGAAGAATGGTTAATTTGCCACTTTGGAGTAATCATGGCTGGTGGTATTGCGCTTGGATTTAATTTAAAAAAATTAAAAAGACGTTAAACACGTTTTAGAAAAAGCAGAAAGGTGCACAACAATAATTTTCAAATTCGATGAAAATGACTGTGAAATATTGAAATTTTTTGCACCAAGGACTGACGATGATGGAAAGATAGAAAATCGAAAAATAGATGTATTAAAATTTGCCATTCGATGTGGAGGTGAAAGTGAAGACTTTCCATCAAGTTACGAGAAAGTTTTGACTCAGGGAAAAACAACAATGATCTACGCTTACCGATAATTGATCTCGATGATGTATGTATAATATATCTGTCATCTGGAACAACGGCTTTCACCAAACTTGTAACATGGACACATAGCCGTATTCTCAGCTTCTGTGTTAGCACTAGAAAAATGCTCAAGGTTAAAAAAAAACGACAAATTTTTAAATATGATGAGATTTCGAGGTGTTGGTGGGTGTATTTCTCTGTACTTAAGCGTTGGTTGCACATTGATTGCTGTCGACCACTTACCAAATGCAGGAACAGTTCATTCGCAGACAGATGTTATTATCAAAATTATCAACAACGATCAATGTCAGTATGCTCATATTGTTGGGGCCTGTTTTCATGAGCTCACTTCAAAACATCTGCAATTTGGTCTTCACTATCAACTAGATGCAATTTTGGCAGGTGGTTATCCCTTACGTTACTCCATTAAAGGCTTACTGGGACCAGTAGCAAACAAGTTCATTTACCTTTGCGGATTAACGGAAACGGGTTTTGTCTCTGCCAAAGAGATAAAAACACTCAAGAATTCAAAGATTTTAACTTCTCGTGTGCCTATACCGGGATATCTTAATTACATTTCAGGGACAAAAAATGCCGTAAAAAAGGGATCATGGTTCAATACAGACGATTTGGGATACATTTTAGATGAAAATGAGGTCTTTATAATGGGAAGAAAAAACGAAATCATACATGTAGGTACAAGGAACGTTTCTCCCTTCAAAGTGGAGAGCATAATTAGAAGTCATCCGGGGGTGCACACAGCTGCCATCATTCTTGTTCCAGATAAAGTTATGCATCAACAATTATGCGCTTGTATCGTTCTTAAAGACAACTCGTCTACAAGATGGGCAGATATTTTACAACTTTTCAGTAACCATATTAACGCTTCGAGTGAAAGTTTGATGACACACGAACTAATACCAAAATGCCACGTTTTCATGAAAAAATTACCCACAACTGCACATGGGAAAATTATTCGGAACGAGCTTATTGAAGAAAGTATTAAAAGTCTGCAACTCAGCTAAGGATTCTTGAAAAAAAATTAACTGCTTGCTTGTCTTTGTACTTATTTAATTGAAACCTGAAATTAAAAAAAAAAATGGTTAATTAATTTATCGATTAAATGAATGATTGCTAATTCTGCTGTGACTATACCTGTTTGAATAACAAAATACCGAAGTTCATTACTGTTAAATATCTTTCTGCATATGCGCACTTCGACAACTTATGACTCATCGGTGCATATCAAATCATATCATTCGGAAATCTTTATAATAAAATAATTGTTAAAGCTGATAGACAACAAATTACCAAAGGGTCCGAAACAGTACAGCAGACTAAAAGATGCTGAGAGAATGAAAAAACCCGGTCTGTTATCTCTCTCTACCAATTAAGTTATATATTTTTAATTTCAATATCAAATAGGCTTTTGATATGGTAATAAAAATTATCTCAACTTTAACCATATATAACTAACTTGGTATAGGCAGATAACCGACCGAGGTTTCTCATTGTATGTATTGTTGTTTTGTTTTTTAATTTCTTTTTTAAACTGAACAGACTTACTGAAATTCTGTTTGTGAAATGCTACAATTAGTAAGAGGCCTAGTCCTTGGAGTTGCAGTTACTCTTTTCATTATCCAAACCATGTGAAAGCCGAGTAAGCAGATATAATAGTATTTTAGTGCTAGTAATTTATTTTTGTTTTTTTTTAATTTGGTTGAACATTAAATTTACTCCATTAATCATGTAGTTTTGTCCTTAGCTATATTTGATATTACTCATTATTCGGATTTCGTTTGGTTTTTATGCATTTTAAACATTTTTTGAAACTATGGAATTCCTTTTTTGGGGGTTCTTATGCTGCTGATGAGGAATTAATTTCCGAAATGGCCCATACAGCTCATTAAAATTATTGCAGTTGGAGTTAACATATGTGTTATGGTCTCATGTTCATTTACTCCATATCCTTTCGTAGAATATGTACTGTACTGTGCTGCACATGTGGCTATTTCAACAACTAATCTTGTCAATGAATATATATTCTTACCTTTGAGTGATCAAAATGAATGAATAATGAAACTAACTTAAAGAAAAACAGGGGTTCCCTTATAAATAAGTGTACATAATGAAAAGATCAATACATTTTTCGTACAGATTTTTCATTTTTTCATTTTCTGGTATGAATTTACTCCATATCCCTTTAGTTGTTAATTAAAAAGTTAGGATTTCCAAAGAAACATATGTATACCTACTGATGTTTTGTCAGTAATTATTACCTCAAAGCTGTGTAGACCCAATTTTAAGAACTGCAATACAAATAAAGAGTGCGTCTAGTACCGAATTTGTAGTTAATTAAGTGATTGCCAGCTAAAGAGTGCTTCTTATATTACTGACCCAAGAGGGACATTACTTATTGCTTGGAATTGCAGGTCTAGTAAGGAAGTTTGCAACACTGCTGGCAATCTTTCTCCCAAGCAGGAGGAAATTTCCACATTAATATTCATTTGCAGCTTTTATCATTCTATCGCAATGGAAGGGGAAGGTTTGGAGCGCCATAAAACCGGTATAACCAGTGACGGATCCACGGGAGGTAGGCTGGGCCTAGGGTTTTTTTTAATTGGGTCCGGGCCCCCTCGTGTGGAAAAATTACAAAAATTCGAAATAGGGAATCGGCTTCACAGAAAGCAAAGTCCGGTCTGCAAAAATGCTGACTGATTTGGTTTTTAAGATTTCATTTTATTACTTTATAAGTAACAGTATGCACTGTTAACGTGTTTAAAACAATATTTGACCCTTATTTCAATCTTTGGCGATTTGAACTATATCTCTTTATACCATACAAGCAATTATTCCTTCCAGTTGTGAAAAGACTTGATACACTTTTATTTTAAAAGTTAAGTTCTAATAGAAAAAAAAAACAAAAAATATATTTTCATTTATGAAGTAAATATAAAGTACAAATATTTTATTCTTCTAAAACATGGTAAAATGAAATGTTTGCACAAAAAAATATTCCTACAAACACCTTTTTCCATTAAAGATGAGATTTAGACTGGTTTGAATTTTTTCTGACCGGTCATTGAAATGCGGACTTGAGAAAGTCAATAGGAAATCAGCTTCAAAGATGGTACCAAAAATGCGGACTAAAGGAAGTCGATTCACAGATTGTGCTAAAAATGTGGACTAGGGAATCGGTACTAGAGAGATGGTCCACAAACATGTAGACATTTATTACATTTCTTGTATAGCCGAAAGTGCATGCCAAAATGCTGTTTACTTTCAAATCCATGGTTAAATGACGGCATTTCCTGACCTGTTCATAGCGGATATGTGCAACAGGATAAAAAGACAGACTTGAAGAGAAGTCACAAAAGAATGTGCAACAGGATTCTAGCTGTAAAGAAGAGACCAACATAAGAAAGTTTTTGAAATCCACACTAGAATCAAATGTCAATCTCGGGGATCATTCCTGGCACAAGTATCTATATTTCATATGTGAAATAGAATATTCTGGTTATTTAGAACTTTAGGCGTTACTCTTGTTTTATATAACCGTTTAAGTCGATTGACCGTTTCATAATTTATTGTTCACGATTTCACATTATAGTAACACCCATATATTTAGTTTAAGAGGTTCTGATGTGCAAATATAAACCATAAATTGCTCCCAAAATTAATTATTGCTTTTTATTTTTTATCTTGATAAGAATACATTTTCTGTAATTAGTTTTGTCTGATTGTTCAAAATTTTTACCTGCAACTTGGGGAGTGTCTATCAAGTCCTGTGATGTAAATTTTCACAAACATGCCTTTCAATGCCTTGTGATATTGTTGAACATGAAGTTAGTTCTAGCAGGAGGCACTCTTGTCCCCGTGATCGTAAACGATTTAATTGTTCATGAATGTATGACGCTCATGTCTCTGATGATCAAAATTGTTTAAATAAAAGTAAATATTTTATTTTGTCAGATTTTAACCTTGTCACACATATCGCATTTTTAACTTGAACATAAAATATTAAAAGTAATGTGGAGTTCAAGACATAAATAATTACTTTTGGAAATTCAAATATGGAAATTTACTCAATTGCAGATATATATGCACCTGTTACAGCAACTCCATAGTTATGAAAGGGTTGCCAATCCTAAACCAATCAAACAAAAGTAACTAGTCTTACCATGCGTATGACACATAATATAAATGACTTTTATTTTTCTTTTTAATGCGAAAAAAGCCGTGGTGTTCAAATACCAAGTAAGAGAATTGCTGGAGGATAATTGCTGTTTGAATGTATGGGCAAGATGTGACATTGGTTTAAGCCTAGTTGTACCATTATTGCATTAAATGAAATAAGATACCACTCATTAAGGTAGATAGACAGTAATATTTATATTCATGAGATTTTGTTGTAAGTCGGCACAATTGAAAAACCAATCCTACTAACCCGAAATCTGTAATAAAAAGTATGGGTCACAATGCTTGCTTTTTCTAGAATTGATTGAGATCAAAGTTTGCTCATTTTTAGCCCCTTTTCACCTAAATTTACATAGAATGCACAGGGAAAATATGGAAAGGCAATTTTTCGCTATAATAGAAATGAACTTTTTATCCATGAGAATTTGATGTATTTTCATGAACAGATACTATATGATGTAATTTATTTGATACAATTATGACATTTCAGATCGGTCATTTAACTATGACGTCACAAAGGAAAAGCCGTCAAATTACTGTTCCGGCACAAAAATCAAACCTATCCCATATCCGACTCTTTATTTTTCTATTTTTTTTCTAATGAGCGTTTGAATTGCGCAGCGCAACAGTATCTATCTACCTTAATTCTGCCTTTTCATAATGTCGGATCAAATTCCTGAAAGACCCCCAACCTGAATTGTAAAAATCTCTATTCTACATGGACCATAAGGTCATGGTACAAATCAGAACTACCCCATCCGGGGTATACGTACTACTTATTTATTTGCAAAATGACAGCGATATGAATACCAAGTGATATGATAATGAAACTCAAGTAAATATTGAAGACGTATTCTGTATGCCATTTGGTAAATTGTTCCATAACTGTATAGAAGTGGGGATAATTATTCAGCATAAAATGGTTCTGGCCCTTTTTTTTCTGAAAATATTTTGAGATGGCGATTGCGATTATTATGTTGATTAGATATGCGATTCGGAAGAAAATTCCTTAAAACTATTAAATTTTTTGATGAAAAAGATTTGGTTATGTGTTTTCTTCTTCCTAATAATTATTCCGTTACCACACCTTTTCTTCGTAAGGTTTTCAATAAATTCAAATTCAAAGTTTTATTTAGAGTCGATATGTAGTGAACAATACATTTATAAAAATAATATATATATAAAATTGAGATGATCACCCCTTTTCAAATATCTTTTGACTTAATCGACGTTTTACAGCCCCTTGTGTTGAAATGCGCATAATTATGCAGAAAATAAATTAACGGTAACTTCGGTTACTCATGTTATTCATTTAATATAATCAGAAACCATTCTTTTTCAGGATGGATAACGAAGCGGTGCTTAAAACAATTAAAACCTTACACAGTGTAAATGTAACTGCATCTGAAAAAGTAAAACTGTACGACGAATGGAGTAAAACATTCACTAAGGTTTGATATTTTGACATAAACAATAACTTGTCGTCATTGTCATTGTTTGCACATACTACATGTATCACTTTCTTGAAGGGGATAGCTTAAATGATCAGAGTCGGTCAATGATAAATGTTGAGAAGTATAAAGTTGAGTTTACCTGTCTATATAAGTATATGTTTTATACTGTTTAGTTTATCAAGAATTAATGCATATAAAATTGTATATATGAAAGGGTGTTTATTCAATTGATTAACTTGCGCATTTTTTAAAATGCTTAACCTAAGTATTAGTAATAATAGCGTTTTATGTTTGATTTTCTAATTGATAAAGGAAAAGTATTCTACGATGAAATACAGGTGTGCTGTATGCTTTATTTTCATCGTAGCATAATATATTCGTCTTATTTGGAGGTGTTATATCTCACAAGCAAGTTGGCATACCAATGGGCACTAATTGTGCACCTCTACTCGCAGACTTGTTTTTATATTCATACAAGATTAAATTTCTTCAGAGACTCGTTAAAATTATAAAATTATAAAATAAAAGATGCTAGATCCTCCAGTCTCACTTTTAAATATTTGATGCTGTTATTTCCATCAATAATGCATCTTTTACTAAATGGATCCCATTAATATATCTACCAGAATTAGATATAAAGAAAACGACAGAAACCACAAGATCTACATCTTTTTTGGACTTATATCTCGAATGTAAAATTTACGACTAAAGGTACGATTTTGAAATTTTCAAAATAACATGGACAGTAATATTCCATCTTCCTTTGCTTACAGATTGTATGTTTCACTGCTTATTCGAGAGCTTGCACAAATTTTGAAGACTTTCTTATTAGACATAGTTATCTCCGTGACCGCCTTATTAATCAAGGCTTCAAAAAATTCCGTCTCATACGACGATTAAAAAAGTTCTTTAATAGATACCAGTCCCTTGTTGTAAAATTTGAAGTTTCAACCCGGACTCTGATTCAAGATTCCTTCTTTACTTATTACTGGGATGACCATTTCAACTGTCTACGAACTTTCAATAGCAATGGCTGTTGAGTTGCTACCGGAAACAACCGCAATGGATTAGGGGGGGGGGGGTGCTAGCCATGAAACCGGTTTAACCCACCATTTCTTTTGAAATGCCTGTACTAAGTCAGGGCCATTGCGGTAGACAGTTTTGCCGGTGGTTTCCACCTGATTTGTCTTTTTGTCTCATGAACTTCAGCTCTTGACCACTCTCTTCGGTAATTTTGTTATTACCCCCATGTAAGAAGACCGTTCTGCTGGAATTATACTTAGTTACTGAAAGAAGAGTAATATTCTTTATCCTTATTGTAATGATTCGTAAAATATATGTGTTCCTTCTTCAAATGAAGCAGATTAATACAGCCATTTTCATGCTCTCTTTTTGAACAGAAACGGAGAACTATCCATCTCTTCTTCTTATATTTCACTTTTAATTTGTTCTTTGATCGATATTAAGTTCGGTATTAAACATTTCAATATAATATTTCAGAATTTTATTTCTTTTAATCAATTAAGACTGCAACCAAATGAAATATCTTCAGCGTTGAATGGAAGTTCAATAACTTTTGGAGATAACCAGTTGCAGAAATTTGACTTTTTTCTTCATGCCCATTAAATAT
Source organism: Modiolus philippinarum (assembly GCA_002080025.1). Taxonomy (NCBI): domain Eukaryota; kingdom Metazoa; phylum Mollusca; class Bivalvia; order Mytilida; family Modiolidae; genus Modiolus; species Modiolus philippinarum. The sequence goes on along the minus strand of MJUU01002628.1, from coordinate 12,680 downwards.
GTAAAATGCTTTCTTTAGATTCACCACAGAAACAGAAAAGTTCAGTCTCTTTTACTTTGATTTTTTGGGTCTCATTTTCATATACTCGATCAGTGCGTACTATCTATTCAAGAGTATATAATTGTTTTTGGGTCCAGATCACAATGTCATGGCGTAGGAAATAGTTCGGTATTTGGCGACTTTTTATCAGTTTAACTCACCCTAGATCAATTATCTGATTACACCTAATTTAAGAGGTGTATTTTTACTAAAGACCTGAAGCGATTTGTTCATGTTTTGATAGTTAATACTATAAATATTCATACACCACCGTCTCCTTAGTATCAGGCAGACATATTATTGATTGTCTATTGATCGTTATGTAGTAGAGTTATCTTTCTTTAATTTCTGTGTTTTTAAAATCGACCAATAATTATCATATTTATTTTAATACTTGATCTTATTAAAAAGTATACATTTTCATTAAATAGAATAATATATAGATATGATGGTCATTAAATTATGAATTTTGTTGAATTAAATTTCTATTATTAGAATTTACATGGAAATATTTATTTTTGTATATATTAAATGTCTTACTTAGTATAAATACAATTAGCTATGAGGCTACTGCAATTAATAGTTACTAATGTTTCGTATCTACTTCTATATTACGTAATAGTTAAAAATGGTTTAATAAAAGAACACTTTGTAGCACCTCACTAATTTATATACTTGAAGCACGATGCAAAAATGAAAACTCTAGTTTATCAAGGAAGGGGCTTTTAATCCTGTCTACATCTTGATGTTAGTTAACTTATACCTACATAGTTCGATGGAAATATTTCATTATGGATATACATCGTATATCAATTAATTTTAGAAATAAAAAATATGGCCATGTCTTTTCTTTTGAAATCATTAATCGTTCCGTATAGTATTAGTTCACTTTGATTGGAATAACAAGAGGCTCTCAAGAGCCTGTATCGCTCACCTGGGCCACGGCTGACATATGCAGTTAAAATAATCCCAATGTTTTAAGGGCATCATTTTCAAATTTGTTAATATACATTGATGTTATATCATCTTAGGTTAAACTATATTCCAGACTGGCAGCTATTTTGGATGGGGGTGCAGTTCTAATGTTGAAACTATGATCCTTGCTGGCGGTCATCTTGGATATAACGCGGATCTGAAAAACTACTTTTTCCATGGGACTATCTGGGGACTATTGTGGCCAAGCTTGGTTTCAATTGGCCATGTAGTGTAAGAGGAGAAGATCTTTGAAAGTGTTTTCTCATCGGGTCCAATGTTAAAACTATGATCCCAACTGGCAGCCATCTTGGATATAGTGTGGATCTGAAAAACAGCTTTTTGAAGGGGACCATCTAAGGACTATTGTGGCCAAGTTTGTTTTAATTGGCCCAGTAGTTTCATAGCAGAAGATCTTTTAAAGTATTTTCCCATAGGGTCCAATGTTAAAACCATGATCCCCGCTGGCGGCCATTTTGGATATAGCTCAGATCTGAAAAACAATGTTTTTGCAAGGGACCATCTAAGGACTATTATGGCCAAGTTTGGTTTCAATTGGCCATGTAGTTTCAGAGGAGAAGATCTTTGAAAGTGTTTTTCCATAGGGTCCAATGTTAAAACTATGATCCCCGCTGGCGGCCATCTTGGATATAGTGCGGATCTGAAAAACAGCTTTTTGGAGGGGACCATCTAAGGACTATTGTGGCCAAGATTGGTTTCAATTGGCCATGTAGTTTCAGAGGAGAAGATCTTTTAAAGTATTTTCCCATAGGCTCCAATGTTGAAACTATGATCCTCGCTGGCGGCCATCTTGGATATAGCACGGATCTGAATAACAACTTTTTTGCAGGGGACCATCTAAGGACTATTGTGGACAAGTTTGGTTTCAATTGGCCATGTAGTTTCAGAGGAGAAGATCTTTGAAAGTATTTTCCCATAGGGTCCAATGTTAAAACTATGATCCCCGCTGGCGGCCATCTTGGATATAGCGCGGATCTGAAAAACATTTTTTTGCAGAGGACCATCTAAGGACTATTGTGGCCAAGTTTGGTTTCAACTGGCCATGTAGTTTCAGGGGAGAAGATCTTTGAAAGTTTTTCCCATAGCGTCCATTGTTAAAACTTTGATCCCCGCTGGCGGCCACCTTGGATATAGCGCGGATCTGAAAAACAACTTTTTTGAAGGGGACCATCTAAGGACTATTGTGGCCAAGTTTGGTTTCAATTGGCC